>AWWV01014357.1:0-110403 GCA_001974805.1 Corchorus capsularis
TAAAGTGGGGAGCTTTCACTTCTCACCGCAATATTTTGAGATAAATTTGGATTAATTTGTTAATTACATTATATGATACTTAAATTTAACATTTCCTCGTTCCTTTTTTATTTTACAAAAAGTTTTATTTTTTTTATTTATCATTCGACTTCCTTTTTATTGAGGTTTCTATTAGTTGCTTATATTTAGTATATTTCCACATTTTCAAAAGCACAGTTAGCCAATGCTAAATATAATCAGTTTGTGATGCATTGTGTAAATTACATATACTCCTGCAAATGCCCTCAATTAATTCAATTTTCCTACGACAACTATACACGCTCATTGACTTCAAAAAATTAGACCTTCCTTATGCAGAAGACAAATTCTTCCACCTGTCAGAGTTCATTAGTTTAACAATTGCAATCAAGATTAAAAAATGACGGCAGCGTACTATGTTTTTTTAGATAGTTTTATTTTGATGAATTACCTAAAGATGGAGTAGAATTTAGGTAATGCACTTTTAGGATGAAAGAGATGTTATGTGTTTTGCTTTATATATGCGAATTATTTATTTCGATGTATGAGTTTCTCCTAACTGATTAACTTAAAGACAATGCAATTTATTCTTACTAACCGACTTAAACAACTTAAAAAAATATAACCTTAATAAGAAGATGACTGCAGCGCAAGCACAAGCCGCCCTGCTTGTATTTATTTTATTATACTTCCTCTGTTCCTATTTATAAGTCACAACCTTTTGTTCTTTTTTATTTGTCATCTTACACCACCAAGAAAGCATTAATTACCTATATTTCCAAATCTACCCTTCTTTAATTAAAGAAAGAGAATGAGTTTGTGGGTATAGGTGAACATTTAATTAAGGGTGTTATGAGAAAATAGACTAAAATATGCATAAAATTTACAAACTAACTTTTAACTACTTTCCTTGGTTGAAGATTTCGGTTAAGGAAAAGAGGGAGTATATAATTTCTGTACCCTACCAAAATTATTAAAAGCCACAATATACTTTTAACCAAGATTGTGATGACTAATCTAGTTTTGTCTTTTCTCCTATGTTTTTAAGAGTTGTAACATGCTATTTTTAAAACTTAGATTCAGCATGCCGCTTCACATGTAAATAATGCAAGCTCAAATTGGAAAAAGAAATGCATGCAGTGCAAGATACTTGTATATAATAATTATTTTATTTAATAGATTATATTTATATTATATTCATTTTTTAGCAAAACTATGAAAGATATATAATTTATTAACTTAATTATAAATTCTCATATAAAATCCTATTTATATTAAATTTTAATTCATTAAGTTTTAGTTTTATGTTTACACATACGGGTACCTTACTATTAAAGTTATCCTCAAACTGATGTATACTCAGTATTTGGCTTTTCTCCTGATGGCATTTGTCCAAAATTAATTGGTTGGGTAAATTGGTTTTAAAATTAAAATTTTATTCAAGGTTTTCTCCCATCCCAAAATTAAAATCCCTTTTATCTGTCATATTTTCCTTTTTAAAATTAAAATTCTTTGTGTGACTATTGAAATAAAAAAATATTTAAAACTTGAAATACCTAACTGATCCAAGACCTAACCCGAAAAACGAAAGTGAAATGACCTGAAACACGAATGACCTACCTATAAGCTATATCCCAAAATACAGGACAAAAAAAAAGTTGACTGACCCACTTTATCTTATTCCAGATGACCTAAACTTGAAAGCTGCCCAACCTGTCTGATTGACATCTCTAACCTCAATTAGGAAAAAAAAAAATCAAGCCATACAATTTAAGATATATACTAAATATTATTTGAAAGACCTAGGGAATTTACCAAAGGCCCCTTTTAATCAGGATCGATGAGGAGGCTTTATTTGAACTCTTTTTGTCCTTTTCTGTCTTTTCTCACTTGGCAAATTACTAAGAAGACCCTAGGTTAGTTTCTAGCCAATTCCTGCCCTTGAGCCCTTTTTTGTAATTATCCTTTCCTTTCACATAAATTCAATGTTTTAACATAAATGTTATAATAAATGTTCTAGAATTGTAACCTAACCTCTCTTCAGGCTTTTCATGTCTATATGAAGAAGAGAGTAAATTTAGTTTTGGTTTAAGTTCTACACACTTTAGAGGAGGAAACAAAATTGAAGTTATTACACCTGCCTATGTACAAACTAATATTTACTATATTTATTGCTAACTTTAGAGTATATGCTCAATGTTAATAGTATAAAGATGCAACACATTTAAAATCATAGTACTTTCGAACTTTCCTACGCATCAAATTAACAATTTAATTTGAATAAAAAATTGTTCATAAAAGTAGATTTCTGAACGCCCGACGCGCCAACACGGATCGATCCACTTCTATTTATTGTTTGTAAGGTTTTGATGGTTATGATTACATTGCGAAACAAATTGACGGTGCAATTCTAGTGAGACAAAAAAAATAGTAGAAAAATTATTAGACTATATAATTTTCAATACTCCATTTTTGATATTTTAATTAAAAAAGGGTTTTAATGAATATAACCTAGGGGTGCATATGAGAAGTTAATAATAGGGTATCCGGTACAACCAAACCCGATTATGCATGATTAAGGGATTTTATAATCGGGTTAGGGTAGGGTTTGGTTAATAGGTTTAGTACGCGTAAGAGTTTCGGGTGACCTTAGGGTATCCACTACCCGAACCCGGTTACTAATTGATTATTCTAATATTAAACTTTTATCTATATATTATATTTTTACGTTAAAATTACTCTTAATCAACCTAATTAAAATATTTTCATTGTTAAAACTATGATTTTTAACTTTGATTTAATATGTTACAAGTTAATTTTTGTTCACTAATTATTATTTAATTATAAGAAAAAATATTTGAGTTATTTTAATCGGGTTCGGATAGTTAATTGCGTAGTTGATAATCAGGTGGTTATAAGGTTTGGATACCGTAAAATATAACAGGGAAGGTTAAGGTAGGGGTACCCTATCCGATTGTACCCCTAAAATAACAGTTACATGCTACATTTAAAATTAGAATTGAAAAAGCTGTTACAGAACTTTTTGAAGTGATGAAAAACGGTAGAAAAATCTTTTTAATGGGTAGGGGAGGTTACAATGCTTTTATTATTGGGAAGTTACAAATCTTAAGTAATTTGGAGGTTACATGAATGTCATTATATTTGGACGGTTACAAGTACTTGTAACGTCTATTCAAGGTATTTACTAATTTGGAGGTTACATGCGTAACATCATATTTGGACGGTTACAAATACTTGTAACGTCTCTTCAAGATATATAGACTAAATGCACAATCATTTCATTTGCTAATGAAATTTGTTCATCTTATCTTCTCTGTCTAGCTTTTGTCTTAAAAAAACAAAAAAGTAAAACGGGTAATTGATATTTTATTCAGGTAGGATACGTGTAGTGGTTTGAAAAAAAATAATCAGGTAATTATAGGGTTCGAATACCCTAAAAAATAATAAGATTAGGGCAGGTATCTCAAAATTCACGGGTACCCTATGCATTGAATCCCTAAAAAAATAACTGTTACATGCTACATTTAAAACTAGAATTGAAAAGTTGTTACAAAGTTTTCAAAGTGATAAAAAAACGGTTGAAAAATCTTTATGGGGAGGGGAGGTTGCAATGTTTTTGCTATTGGGAAGTTACAAATTAGTAATTTGGAGGTTACATGGACGGTTACAAGCATAGTTATTAACTCAGATCGGCTCGGTGGTTGGACCATTTGACCCAGTCAAGAAACCGATCTGGGTTATTTATTAGACCGTTTAGGCATTTGATCTGTTGTAACCCATCCTGACCCGTTTTGACCCTGAGAAAACCGTTGACTCGGACGATTGATGTTTTTAACTATAATTTTATATTTATACGTATTTATATTCAATTTTTTAATAAATTAAAATGGTTTTAGTGTAAATTCATATTTTATAATAATTAGAATTCATTAAAAAAAGGAAAAATATATTTTTTATATTAAATTTAACGTTTGAACTATATAAATATTAAAATAAGATTATAAAAACATATAAAAACATATTAATTGATAACCCGTATTGACCCGACGGTTGAACCACACTTGACCCGTAACCCGAAGGCTTGAGCGGGTCAGTGTCCGGGCTGGTTTTAATAACTATGGTTACAAGTCTACTCAAGGTATTTATTAATTTGGAGGTTACATGCACAACATCATATTTGGATAGTTACAAAAACTTATAATGTCTCTTCAAGGTATTTAGTAATTTGGAGGTTACATGCACAACATCATATTTCGAAAGTTACAAATACTTGTAACCTCTCTTCAATGCACAACATTGTAATTGGGCGGTTACAAATACTCATATCGTCTTTTCAAGGTATATAGGCTAATTGTACAATAATTTCATTTGTAAATAAGCTCTAATCATCTTATCATCTCTCTCCAGTTTTTGTCTTTAAGAAAAAAAAAATCTTTATCAACTCGTTTCAAATTATTCGTTCAAAGTTTTTTAAACTTTTTTCTAGTTCTTAATCTTTTACGTCTAAAAGTTGTATCTATAGCAAGGAAAGGTGGTGTAGAGTTAACTTTATAATAGTGCAATCTTTCAATAAAAAGGATAATTATATGATACAATGTTAGTGTAGCTTTTTGACTACACAATCATATTAACAGTGGACACTTATCCCATATCTCATTAAAGAGAAAAATCAAGTGATTTTCAATACACTTAGTGGGAACTAATTTACCCATCAAGTTTTTAAGGGATAATCTACAACTATTACACTAATGGATTTTTTCACTTTCCAATTACACTTTATGATAGTTTCCCCTAAATTATAATAAAAAAAAATTATAACCGTGCACAATCTTTCTATAGTAATATTTTAATAAAATATTATGACATACTGTTGGATTGTTGTATCTTGGGATGTGATGTGACATGACTATTTCAACTACTGCACTAGTAGGCACGAAACGTTAGTGTTCAAAAAGATTTCTTTGATTTTTTTTAAGACAAAAACTTCAGAGAGGATATGATGATCAAATCTTATTAGAAAATGAAATGATTGTGCATTTATATACCTTGAAAAAATGTTACTCGTACAAGTATTTGTAATCATCTAAATATGTAACTGTAACTGCCTGAATATGATGTTGTGCATGTAACCTTCAAATTAGTAAATATCTTAAAGAGACGTTACAAATATTTGTAACTGACCAAAATATGATGTTGTGCATGTAATTTCCAAATTACTAGATACCTTGAAGAGAGATTACAAGCATTTGTAACTGTCCAAATATGATGTTGTGCATGTAACCTCCAATTATTACATACTTTAAGAGACGTTACAAGTATTTGTAACTGCCCGAATATGATGTTGTGCATATAACCTTCAAATTATTAAATACCTTGAATAGATGTTACAAGTACTTGTAACCGTCCAAATAAATGCCATGCATGTAACGTCCAAATTGCTAAAGATTTGTAACTTCCCAATAATAAAAGCATTGTAACCTCCCCTCCCATTAAAAAGATTTTTCTACCCTTTTTTTGTCACTTCTAAGCTTTGTAACAACTTTCTCAGTTCTAATTTTAAATGTAGCATGTAACGGTTATTTTAGGGATGTAGTCGGGTACTAACCCTATTATTTTTAAGGGTATCCGAACAATATAACTATCCGGTAATTTTTTTTAAAACCACTACACTTACCTTAATACAATATAAACTAACTGTCAAAAATCCGAATATTTTGTTCTTGTAATTAAATAATAATCAATAAAAAGTATAATTAAATTGTAATATAATAAATAAAAGTTAAAAATAATGTTTTTAAAAATGAGCAATTTTAATTTATATACTAAATGTTATTTGAAAGATCTAGGAAATTTACCAAAGGCCCCTTTTGAGGATCGATGAGGAGGCTCCATTTGAACTTTTTTTGTCCTTTTTCTGTGTTTTCTCACTTGCCAAATTACTAAGAAGACCCTAGGTTAGTTTCTAGCCAGTTCTTGCCCTTGAGTCCTTTTTTGTAATTATCCTTTCTTTTCACATAAATGTTATAATAAATCTTATCCCCCTTAATTATCTAGAATTGTAATCTCTCTTCAGGCCTTTCATGTCCATATGAACACACTTTAGAGGAGGAAATAAAATTGAAGTTATTGCACCTGTCCAGGTACAAACTAATATTTACTATTTATTGCTAAGTTTAGGGTATATGCTCAATGTTAATAGTATAACCTTTTAAAGATGCAACACATTTAAAATCATAGTACTTTCGAAATTTCCTACGTATCAAACAATTTAATTCGAATAGAAAATTGTTCAAAGAAGTAGATTTCTGAACGCCCGATGCGCCAGCGTGGGCCGATCCACTTGTAAATGATTAAAAGTAATTTTAACGTAAAAATATAATATATAAATAAAAATTAATATTAGAATAATCAATTAGTAACCGGGTCGAGTAGTGGACACCCTAAGGTCACTACCCGAATCTGCTATGGGTACTAAACCAACTACCCAAGCCCTATCCTAACCCGATTATAAAATCATCTAACCCGGCATAATCGGGTCAGGTAGTGCCGAGTACCACATTATTAAAACCAATTTTTAATACAAATATCAAACATTGAGTATTTTTTTTGGGTGAAATTCAAACATGGAGTATTGAAAATTATAAAGTGTAATAAATTTTCTAATAATTTTGCTTGTTTCCCCAAAATTGCCGTATCATTTTGTTTCGCAATGTAATTATAACCATCAAGACCTTACAACAATAAATATCTTCAACTGTATGACTTAATATTTTTTTTTTCTTAATTATGGTTATAGAGATGTCAATGAGGCGGGTTGGGCAAGTTTCTGCTTTGGGTCAGCTGTGTTGAGATAAAATGGGTCAGTCAATTTTATTATATTTAGGTCGGGTCCTTTGGGTTATAGCTTATAGGTCATTCTGGTTTCGGGTCATTAAACTTTGGGTTTTTTGGACTAAGTCTTGGTCCAATTAGGTTTTTCAAGTGTTTGATCATTATTTGTAATTTGATTTATTTTTATTAAGTAAATACCTATTAGATTTAAATCTTCAATTTTTTTCAATTAATATAATAATTAGTTAATATGTAGGTATTTGTGGAGTTATAGTCTTTGCATGTTACCAATACTCCATAGATAAAATCATCATCAAAACTAATTATATATACAAGTTGGTCGGCCCGCGCTAATGCGAGCGCGTCGGGCGTCTTTGAATTTAGTTTTCTTAGAAATTTTTTCATTGTGACCCTCAAAAACATCACCCTGAAAACATCAGCTTGATCAATCAGTGTCAATCAAAGTTACCACTAGGCTCGTTGGATAGTGAAGTTAGTTTGATAAACAGAGAGCCCAAAAATTGTTCATGAGAATAGTTAATAAAATTACATTTTAATGGTACTATTTATTACCAATATAGTCAATTACCAAAATAGGGAAGGGGAGAAACTGTAAGAAACTAATTGAGGGACTATTAATGACACTATTTATTATTAAAATATATAGTCAATTTCCTAAAGATTCATTACCAAAATAGTCAATTACCGAAATAGGGCAAGGGAAAAGAAAATGTAAGAAACTAATTGAGTGACTTCTCAGTAATCCGACAAGTCAGAAAAGACAAAAAAAAAAAAGAAAAAATATTGGCTCCTCATTAATACTAATTTGGAGTCTTTAGTAATTTCATTGGGTGTCTCAAATAAAGTTTAGTATATCAAGTTGGTCGGCCCACGTTGGCGCGTCGGACATCTTTAAATTATTTTTTTTAGAAATTTTTCATTGTGATATCCTCAAAAGCATCACCCTAGAAAGATCAGCTTTGTTGATCAGTGTCAAGCAAAGTTACTGCTAGGTCATTCGATGTTGAAGTCAGTTTCATAAACAGAGAGTCAAGAAATTGTTCATGAGAATAGTTGATAAAATTACATATTTGTAACACACAAAATTTCTAAGTCTAAAATTAAGTCAAGAAATATTGGAGTCAAATAAAAATTTTATTGATTGATCAAATTTGATACAGGTACAATCTTTGGAAATTCTAATAATAAGAAATTGTCCTCTGATTTTTGTCCTTTGCAAAATTATGCTTCAAGATTTGCTTCAAGGGTCGAATGACTTGATCTTGAACTTGATGACAATTTGAGAACTTGATTTGATTTTATTTGATTCAAGGGTCGAATGACTTGGTCTTGAATTGGTAATTTAATTCAAGGGTCTTGACGACTTGATCTTGAATTGAAGACTTGGGAATTTGATTTGATTCGATTCGAGGGTCTTTGATGACTTGATCTCGAATTGATGATAATTTGACTCAAGAGTCTTGGCGACTTGATCTTGAACAAACAAATTTAATCTTCTTCAGATCTGTTGATGAAGATCGAAAAAAATAAATTCTTGAAAGCGAGCTTTTGCAAATCTTTGATAATTTGAAAGAAGAATCCTCCACATGCGTGGATCTTCTTTCAATAATTTCCCAATAACTGGGTCTTCAGTAATTCTGAAATAATTGGATCTTCTTTGAAAGAAGAATTTTCCACATACGTGGATCTTCTTTCAATCTTCTTAAGCTTTGGTGAAGATCAGAATAAGAACATTTGAAAAACTTCAGAGCTTTTCTGCTTCAGAGCTTTTCTGCTTTCTGAATTGTGTGTGTTGAAAATGACTTGGGAGCTTGGTATTTATAGTGGGGGATGGAGAGTTTCAAGATAACTTAATTTCTCCTTGTTATTTATCTCTAAACAATTAATTTTAACTAGAGATAAATAAGATGACACAACAGTGAATTCTGATTGGTTAATGCTTGAAACCTTAAGATTTGATTGGCCAGATGATGCAATTTATTTACCAATTATCTCAATTTAATTAGAGATAAAAGGTGATGACTCACAACTTAATTTTGATTTGTCAAACCATTAAACATTGAAATTTAATTGGTTAGACCATGTGTCATATTTATCTACCATTTTTCCTAAGAAAATATCCAATAAATTTAAGGATAAATTCTCAAAAGAAATTTGTAGGAAATTTCTGATTGGCCGAAATTTCTTGCTCTACAATATTAATGACACTATTTATTACAAAAATAGTCAATTACCAAAATAGGGCAAGGGGAGAAAGTGTAAGAAACTGATTGAGGGACTATTAATGACACTATATATATATACTATATATTATTTTTGTCCCCTATGGAAATTACTAACAAGTCCTTTCAACTTTTAACCTGGTGCCACCTTATTGCCCCATTTTGGTAATTTTTCACATCTAACATATTAATTTAAAGCCCCTCCTTAATCATCCATTATAATATATCTTTGAAACTCATTATACTATATCTAATTAATAGCTAATTAATATCTAATTAATAGTTAATTAATAATGAATAAATTCAATATGATTAAAAGGGAATAATAGCTAATTAATACCTAATTATTCCCCTTCATCCTCATTTTTTTGATTACACAAGAAGATTAGAAAAGAAAAATGATTAGAAGGGAATTATACTTCTCAATATTCAAGCCTACTGATGACATTAGCCTACATACCTATTATTCCCCTTCATCCTCATTTTTTTGATTAGACAAGAAGATTATAAAAAAATGATTAAAAGGAAAAATGATACAATCGTTTTTCCTACTCAACTTTCATTCATTTTAAGTGTTGAATGATATTTTATTTTAAATAAATAATTAACAATCATTCCATTACATATACAATTTGATAAGAACCATCATTCTTATCTTTGGACTTTTATATAACCATCATATAGAAAAGACTAACAAAACCATATTTGATTCAAGGATTGAATGATATTTTATTTTAAGTAAATAATTAACAATCATTCCATTACATATACAATTTGATGGCTAAAACTATTCAAATT
Organism: Corchorus capsularis; assembly: GCA_001974805.1. Lineage (NCBI taxonomy): Eukaryota > Viridiplantae > Streptophyta > Magnoliopsida > Malvales > Malvaceae > Corchorus > Corchorus capsularis. Next base: position 9,912 of record AWWV01014357.1, read on the forward strand.
TATAATTAACCTATCAAAGACTTAAAATCCAAGAGCTCATTGGATACTCAGAGTCATAAGATCATTAGAGGTAGCCGTAGCATATCTTGATAAGAACCATCATTCTTATCATTGGAATTTTATATAACCATCATTCTAATTGTTTTACTGATTTCCAAATGCCAAAAGAGCAAGAGCTAAAAATAGGACATGATTGTCGAATGAAGTAAGACTAGATAAGAAAGAAACTATATTCATGTATTAAATATAGAAAAGACCAACAAAACCATATTTGATTCAATGATGAATTGCATGGAGAGCAAAAAAAATAAAATAAATAAAATAAAAAACGCCCGACACGCCAGCGTGGGCTACCCATCTCGTTTATTATTAAAATAGTCAATAACCAAAATTTTTATTACGAAAATAGTCAATTACCAAAACATTTATTACCAAAATAGTCAATTACCAAAATAGGGCAGGGGGTAAAGAAAATGTAAGAAACTAATTGAGGGACTCAGTAATCCGGCAAGTCAGAAATGACAAAAAAAGACAAAATGTTGACTCCTCATTAATCCTAATTTGAAGTCTTTAGTAATTTCATTGGGTGTCTCAAATAAAGTTTAGTATATAAAGTTGGTCAGCCCGTGCTGACGTGTCGGGTGTCTTTGAATTTAGATTTTTAGAAATTTTTTCATTGCGACCCTCAAAAACATCACCCTGGAAACATCAACTTTGCCAATCAGTGTCAAGCAAAGTTACAACTAGCCTCATTGGACAGTGAAGTCAGTTTGATAACTAGAGAGCCAAGAAATTGTTCATGAGTATAGTTGATTGAATTATATATTAATGACACTATTTATTACAAAAATAGTCAATTACCAAAATAGGGCAGGGGGAGAAAGTGTAAGAAACTAATTAAAGGACTATTACTGACACTATTTACTATTAAAATAGTCAATTACCAAAATAGGACAGGGGGATAAAGTGTAAGAAACTAATTGAAGGACTATTATTGACACTATTTACTATTAAAATAGTCAATTACCAAAATATTTATTACCAAAATAGTCAATTACCAAAATATTTATTACCAAAGTAGTCAATTACCGAAATAGGACAGGGGAAAAGAAAATGTAAGAAACTAATTGAGGGACTACTCAGTAATTCGGCAAGTCAGAAAAGATAAAAGAGACAAAATACTAGCTCCTCATTGATCCTAATTTGGAGTCTTTAGTAATTTCATTGGGTGTCTCAAATAAAATTTAGTGCAAGTTGATCGGCTCGTGTTGGCGCGTCGAGCATTCTTGATTTTTGGTTAGCAAATCATTATAGTTATAGAGTTTTTCCCCAGGTTCTTATGATATATGTAAGTAGGTGGTTAGAAAATTCGATATGTGGGTTGAAGAACTAATCTGGCAAAGTAAAATAGTAATGCCTTAAAACATGTTGTTGTAGAAAATAAAAATTTTTGTAGTTGGTGTCATACTGTTTCGTCTAACGTTTTTAAGAGTTGTTATCGCTTAATTTATTGAATAAAGATAGAAGAATTTATTGCAATATAAGCAAGAGATAAAACCATCATTTCATTAATTTATAAGATTATAATCATTCTATTAAAAAAAACTATGATCATTCTATTTGAACTTGAAATGTATAATATTGCATTTTCTATAAAAAAAAATCAATATTGCATTCATGGGATAAACTTACTTTTAAAACCACAATTAATTGTGTTCATATTCACCTTTGGCAAAAGACCAAAAAGTAAAGTTATTCATCTCAATATTAACCAAAGTGTAGGGCCTTAAAGTAATTTGATCGGTGGAAAAAGACTAAAATGTTTAATTATTTAGCCCCTGCATTAACCCAAACATGGGACTAAATAGGAAATTCATTCGAGTAATAATGTTAATAAGATGAATAATACTTTTTGGTAATTAACCAAGTGAGAAAAGACAGAAAAGGAGAAAAAAATTTCAAACCGAACCTCCTTATCGATTCTTAGGACTCCTCAAGGGTCATTAACCAAAGTTTAGGGCCTTAAAGTAATATGATCGGTGGAAAAAAACTAAAATGTTGAATTATCTAGCCCCTCATTAACCCAAACATGGGAGCATATAATAAATTCATTCAAGTAATAATGTTAATAAGATGAATAATACTTTTTGGTAATTAACCAAGTGAGAAAAGACAGAAAATGACAAAAAAAGTTCAAACCGAGTCTCCTCATCGATCAGGATTCCTCAAAAGGGGTCTTTACTAATTTCATTGGGTGTTTCAAACAATACGTAGTATATATATATACTACATAATGCATAGCCATAACAATAACCATAAAAATGAACATTAACGAATTAAATTTAATATAAGAAGGATCTTATATGAGAATTAATATATAAGTTAATAAATTATATATCTTTCATAGTTTTGATAAAAACGAATTAATATAATATAAATATATAATCTATTAAATAAAATAATTACTATATATATATATAAATTATGTGACTTATAAATAAATAATCATAAAAAAATGTTTATTAATCTATAGAATGAAAGGATATTTAGTTAATTTTTATTTTTATACAATGTATTAAATAAATAGATTAAAGTTATGGAATGTAAAATTACTGAATTAAATATATATTGGGTCATTTCGAGTTAGCTTCTCAGGCTATTCGGGTTTTGAATCATTTATGTCTCAGGTCAACCGAGTTTCGAGTCTCAAGTCATTCGGGTTTTAGTCATTTTGATATCCGGTTTAGTCAGGTCCTAGGTCGGACTCGTTCCACTTGTTTATTTTTCATAATCGAATCGGGTTAGATTGGGTTTTTGGATTTAGGTCAACTTTTTGACAGCTCTAATTGTGGTTTAATCTTTTGTTACATCAAGTACGAAAATCTGGTAGGGTAACTTTAAGGTTAAAAGCAATTACTTCTGAGTTCAAATATCGTAAGTAAATCCACAAAAAATCTTAAAATATGTTGTGAGTGGATACTGTATTTATTTCCTACTGCCTATATATATAATTATATTTATTATCAACTTCTCCTTCAGTCTAGTGGCTGAGAGGGAGGGGAAGACATGTAAGAAACTCATCCTCCCACGCTCTCTGCCGCCTTTCCTTGCAAACCTATGAAAAAAAAGGAAAAAAATTACCATCACAAGCGTTGATAAAAAACTTTGGAATGAGAAAAATGCTAAATTTCAACCCTAGTTACTTTTTTTCTTTGTCTCAATTTTAAAATAGTTGTTGATTACAAGAATGTCTACCAACAAATTGTTGATTTGATCGTTGTTCATGTCAATTCAAAAATCCGGCTCAACAATAAGGTAAACAGTTTTCTTCTTTGTTGATATATTAATTTGTTCATGATGATATTTCTCTTTTTAATTGGGATATTAATAGGTTGAAATTCACTTGATAAAGGAGAATCTCGGGTTCAAAACCCTAATTCCCTTAAATGTATAAATCCCTTATGAATCCGCCATAGATAGCAATTTCACTACCCAAATCCGCCCTATTTCCAGTTTTCTCCTTTTAAATCCGCCATAAACGCAATTTGGGTAGGTCGGATTTTCACCTATATTCAGCCCACCGCCATCCCTCTCTAACCTCTCAAGCACCGGAAAAAATTATTGACAGACATGTAGCCACCGATCCCTTTGGGAATTTACAGATCCGTTGAACTTTCACATTCGAAATTTTCGAACTTACATATCACTTACCAATTAGGATCTGTGGAGGCCGGAATTCAGGTGCCACCCATCATAAGTCTAAGCCTTTACCATTCTGACCAACTGATTGGCTTGGCTTTGTAATTTAAATCTCAATAACAAATAATCTTTTATTATTATTATTTTACTATTGTTTCTTTCTCTATGTATCCCTTCCTAAACATTTTAATTGGATGAAAAATCAGATTTGAAGAAAAGTTTTAGTCGAAGGAATCATATTTCTAAATATACTAGTACTAGTAAATACCGAACCCAAACCCCAGCCCGAGCCCATCTATTTGCGTTAATCTAATTCTATAAAATAAAAATCTCTTTGTTTATTTTGGTTGGAGTGACCAAATCAACAAATCTGACTCACCTTCCCAAACGCAGAAACCTCCAGAAAGTCCAAATATATCAGGTTTTTTCATGTTGCTGCCGTTGAAACAAACTCAAACAAACTCAAGAGACAAGCAAGCAAAGAGTGAAGAAAGGGGCGTTTCATTTTTGAAAGTCCAGATAGAATAAATGGCTCCTACCTACCTGTCTTCTCCAACAAACTCTGTCTTTTTCTTCCCTCCTTCACATGCAAAGCTCCACCTTCAATTACTTGCCATTGAAATCCCACTTTCTAACTTCCTCTCTATATATACACTCTCAGTCTTTAGGTAATTCCATAACTGAAGTTTCTTTCTGCTTCACTCACACTTTTCTCTTCCGCAGCACTCTCTTTGTGTTTGGGTTTTTTTCGTGTTTGAATCAATGGCTGGTGTTTCTAGGGAGGCTTTAAATAGGCAGCTTCTGGATATTATCCGTTCCATGGAAGAAGAAGTAAACCTCTTTAATCCTTCCTTTGTTCTATTTCTCTGTTTTTTTATTTTGTTTGACAGTAACAACTTATTTGGGGTTTTTTTTTGGCCAGAACTTATTTGGGTTTGATATCATGGTTTCTAAGAGAAAACCAATTGAAAACAATCAAACCCTTTTCTTTTTTCTTTTAATTCCCAAAAGGTGAAAAATTCAAATGGAAAATTGATTGAGAATTTCAAAACCATTCATTTTTCATTGCATATAAGTCTCTGAATCAAACACTTTTTTTTTGTTTCTTTTTAATTCCCACACTTTGTCTTATCTAATTGCTTAAACTCAGATTTTGGTTGCAACAATGAATAACATGATTTGACAAAGATATCTGATTTTTGTTGGGGATTTCTATTTTGCAGGGCTTAGTGGACCATCGTTTAGCTAAGGTTCACTCTATAAAGGAACACAGTGGCCCTTCCTTCTTTGCCACGACCCTCTCCACGTTTTGCCATGATTCTGCAGAGACCTTGAGAGATTTGACTCAAGCATTGTATGTTGTATTTTTTTTTTTTGAGATTTTTTACTCTCTCCTTGTTTTATTAAGTTTCCTGGTCTTATGTTGCCGTTTATCTTATGTTGCAGGGGTCAAATTGTAATAAATTATAAGGAACTGGAGGAACTCTGCATCAAAATGAAAGGGGGTGCTTCATGGTAATATATCGGTTGCCTATTTCCCCCATGCATTGATCATCATATATATATAAATAAAGAATGTGCATTTAAGCTAAAGGACTTGTTCACTTATTTTTGTCTACAGCATTGGAGGTTGTCGTATGGCGAATGCCAGTCGTGAACTTTGGCGAGCTTTCCAGAACAGATTATCTAGAGAACGGTGCGAAACTTTTGGTTTATAACATTAATCAATTTGTTGTAGAGTATAAATGGAAATCTCCAATAGGAAGAGGGGTTGTTCTAATTATTGGAGGAACACAAATTCCTCTGTTTGCATATAGAACTAAACCGTTTATCTTATACAAATTCCTCTGCTGCTATGGTATTAGTACTTATATCCTTCTCTTTGGTGATATAGAATTAGAAATTAATTGTAGTGAACTCTCTTTTGACACAAATGCCAAGCTCATGCTTACTCTTCTTGATCTGACATTTTAGGCTTTAATTTCATGTATGTTGATGGAAAGTTATTTCTTTCTTTTTCAGCTGTGTCACGGTATTGAATACGACAAAGCAAGAATTCTTGCTTTTGAAAGAGAAAATGGACACTCTTGTTGAGGTAATTAACATGGGGCTTCCACTTATGTTGTTTTTTTTTTCCAGATTTTAAAAGTTTTCCTTTTATGTGATGTTTTTTTCTTTCTGTATTTCTTATCAATTCATGAGTTATCTAACTTAATACACTAGGTGCATTATAAGACTGATACATCCTAGTCTTATAACGCACTCTCAAGACTCCAGCTAGTGTACTATATTAGGGTGTGAAGTCATTGAAGTAGGAAGAAAGATAATTTACTACACACAACTTGAGAGCATCAATAAATTCTCTTCGCAAAGTACTAATCACAAGAAGAGACTAAATGTATCAGCAAGCCTTTGATCTCTTTCAATTTTTGATTTCTTTCTTGGAAAAGCTTATACTCTTTGTAGCTTCATGCATCGTTCTTCTCTTAATTAACTTTCTTGCTTCTTCCTCTGGGCTTTTTGTGATTGCAGCTGGAAAAGAGAATTGTCACTCATTAAAGAGATGGTTCATAGAAAGCCGAAACTGTGCAATGGAGAGTATCCATTAGTAGGCTGCGATAACTCACTGCTTCCGTAAGTGGAGACATGGGCAGCTGAATATTGGAGGTAACATAAAGATAAATTGTAGTAGAGGCCAGATCAGTGACCCCTTTTTTGTTCAATTCTCATATAAAATATTGTTAGTTATGAAGAGAAAACTAACAAGAAGTATTGAAGTTCCCAAGTGGATATCCTAGTGGTTAGATTTTGAGTTTGTATATTGGGAAGGGAGAGGGCTACCTCCTATTGTGTGCAATGGAGAGTATCCAAGTGATATACAATTAGTAGGCTGTGATAAGTCTCACCGAAGAGTTGCTAACTTACTGTTTGAACTTTAAATCAGTCCTTTACAATTTCGGGGTTGTCTAAGGAAAACTCACAATACGTGTTGAAATTCCCAAGGGGATACCCTAGCGGTTAGATTTTGAGTTTGTATTTTGGAATGAGAGAGGGCTACCTCCTATTGTGTGACCCAAATTCAAATATTTTAAGTAAAAATGAGCAAAGCTTATTGTACATATCTTTATTGCTGGCTTGTTTCCAATTTAGATATGTCGAATGTTATATTTTGAGATAACTCAAAAATAGTTTTGAGTAGTTTCATCAATTGAGCAACAGGTCGGATGCCTTATTAAAATTGGTAATTCTTAATTCATAAAATATTTACATATTAAAAAAATTACATAAAACTTTTAATATGTAATTCCTCCTATGTAATCAAATTTGCATATATTAAAATCTACTGAATATATTGGTACCATTGTCGGACCCGGGCTCTCTTGCTCTTTCCTTTTTTTTCTTCCCACGATTTTTCATCTTCTTTTCAACAAATATTTTTCCTACCCAAAATCTCTTCAACAATTTTTTTTTTGTTACGATTCAACATTAGAGTTGGAATTGGTGTTGAATTGATATTTTAAGTAAGGGTAAGAGTGTCATTACAATCTCCTTTTTAATAATTTTTAAAAGTTTTATTTCCTTTTTACTAAATTTAATTTGGCATGATACCAATCAATAATAATTGTTGGTAGACTGTCCTTATTTGAAATTGTTGCGATTAAACTAGTCTAAAACAATAAACAAGAACAAGAAGATTTTACGTGGTTCAATCAATTTGATCTACGTCCACGGGCAGAGAGAAATTTTTATTAATTTTGGGAGAAAACGATACAACTTATCAATAATACAAGAGATAGACCTCTTATATAAACATAGGGTATTTAGTTCCTATTTTGACTAGGAGAACTAGTCCATACCGTGGGGAGCCCCCCGCACCCCCTACGCCTATTCTGCGTCTTTCCCGCACGAGGTCAGTGCTGGGCTGCGGTCTCGGGCCTTCGGTCCGATCCCTTCATTTTCATCACAGACCTCTAGGAAAAATCCACAAAATTCGTAGCTCCACAAATTTCGGGTCGGGTTAACAAGAATTTCAGGCACAAATAACAATTCTCCACCTTGACTTGAATTCTACATAACCCAATCAAAGTATCTCCACCTTGACTTAAGTTTACCAAATCACCAAAATAAAGCCAAGCTTCCCTCTCTGCCAATCAAGCCCCTAAGGGCTTCATGCTATGCGAATATTTACCAAGTCCAAGCTATGCTTGAACTTGTTAGTCGTCAATGGCTTTGTAAACATGTCTGCAGGATTATAGCTGTAGGAATCTTCTCTATAGTGGCCACCTTATTATCCAAAGCATCACGAATAAAATTCAATCTAACATCAATATGCTTTGATCTTTCATGATACACAGGGTTTTTCGCCAAACTCAAAGCACTCTGACTATCACAATAAATAATAGGTTTCGAAACATCCAAACCCAAACTATCAACAAGACCATGCAACCACATACCTTCTTTAATCCCTTCAGTCAATGACATATATTCTGCCTCAGTAGTAGACAAAGCAACAGTTGCTTGAAGTGTTGCTTTCCAACTAATAGCACAACCATACAGGGTGAAGATATAACATGTTAAAAATCTTCTTTTAATAAGGTCATCAGCATAATCAGAATCAACATAACCAATCAATCCGGAATTACCATCAGAACCATAAACCAAACAGAAATTCTTCGTTCCATTCAAATATCGCATAATCCACTTAACAGCCTCCCAATGAGTTTTACCAGGATTGCTCATAAACCTACTAACCACACTAACAACATGAGCTAAGTTTGGCCTAGTGCAAACCATAACATAGATCAAGCTACCTACTGCGCTAGAATATGGTATTCTACTCATGCAGTTAACTTCATCATTAGAACTAGGTAGAGCACTAGCATCAAGTTTAAAATGTGCAGCTAAAGGGGTACTAACCGGTTTGGCTTTATCCATTTGAAAAGATTGCAGTACCTTTTCGATGCATTTTTGTTGGGATACATACAACAAACCTGCTTTTCTATCCCTCCAAATCTCCATACCCAAAATCTTTTTCGCTGCACCCAAATCCTTCATCTCAAATTCACTGCTTAGCAAAGTTTTCAGGCTATTAATCTCAGCCAAATCCTTGGCTGCAATCAACATGTCATCAACATATAGCAGCAAGTATATATATGAACCATCAGACAATTTCTTAGAGTACACACAATTATCATACTGATTTCTAGCAAAATCATGAGAAACCATAAATGAGTCAAACCTCTTATACCACTGTCTAGGAGGCTGTTTCAAACCATACAACGACTTCTGCAATAAGCACACATGGTCTTCATTCTCAGAATCAATAAATCCCTCAGGCTGTGACATGTAAACCTGTTCCTCTAGATTACCATGCAAAAAAGCAGTCTTAACATCTAACTGTTCTAGATAGAGATCAAGAGTACTAACCATGGCTAGAAGAACCCGAATAGTTTTGTGCTTCACAACTAGTGAGAATACCTCATTGTAGTCTATTCCCTCCTTTTGCGAAAAACCCTTAGCCACAAGTCTAGCCTTGAACCTTGCAGGTTCTACTCCGGGGATTCCCTCTTTCCTTTTGAATACCCATTTACATCCTACTGGTCTCACTCCTTTTGGCAATGGTACAAGCTTCCATGTCTCATTCTTTGCGAGAGACTGCATCTCCTCATTCATAGCTAACAACCAGTCTACTGCATTCTCACTCTTAATTGCCTCCTTATAGGATCTTGGTTCATCAGAGTCAATAATTTCTGCCACTGACAAAGCATATGCAATAGGATCAGTTTCACCAACATTAAGACTAATTCAATCTGCATACCTCTCTGGCTTTTTTATTTCCCTCCTGGTTCTCCTTTCTGCTATAATTTTTGACAAATCATCAGTTTCAGTTCTAGGCTCTTCTGTAGTAACAGAAGGTGATTTCAAAGGTGGAGCATCAAATACCACACTCTGGTCAGTACCTGCAAGATCAACAAGCTCCTCTTTTTGGCTAAATATAGCAGATTCATCAAATGTTACATCTCTGCTAATAATAACTTTGTTGCTATCAAAATGCCACAACCTATAACCTTTAACACCAGTTCCATATCCTAGAAATATGCATTTAATTGCCCTAGGCTCCAGTTTACCATCATTAACATGAGCATAAGCAGGACAACCAAATATTCTCAAGCCAGAGTAATCAGAGGGTTTATCGTACCATACCTCTTGAGGAGTCTTCAAATCAATCGTAGTTGATGGAGACCTATTCACCAAATAAGCAGCAGTATTAACTACTTCAGCCCAGAACTTCTTCGGCAAACCAGTATTTAGTCGCATGCACCTAGCACGCTGCAGAAGTGTTTGGTTCATGCGTTCTGCAACCCCGTTTTGTTGTGGCGTTCTTCGTACAGTGTGATGCCTCACTATACCCTCTTTCTTGTAGAACTCATTGAATTATTTATCACAGAATTCCAAACCATTATCAGTTCTAAGAGTCTTGATTTGCCGACTGGTACGTTTTTCAATCATAATCTTCCACTCTTTGAACCGATCAAACACCTCATCCTTTGTTTTTAGAAAATATACCCAAACCTTCCTGGAGTAATCATCAATGAAAGTCACGAAATACCTGCATCTACTATGAGACTCCACAGGAGCAGGACCCCACAAATCAGAATGAACATAATCAAGAATCCCCTTAGAAGTATGCTTGCCAGAACTAAACTCCTGCGCTGCTTGCCTAAGACACATGTTTCGCAGAATTTAAGTTTTCCACATTCTGACCCATCTAAAAGACCTCTTTTGCTCAAAATTGACAGTCCTTGCTCACTCATATGCCCCAACCTACGATGCCACAATTCTGTACGATCATTTGAATCCCCAAGAGACTCGGAAACTGCTACTTCTCCTATCACTGAATTGCCTATCAGAGTGTAAATCCCGTGTTGCAATTTACCCTTCAAGATAGTCATAGCACCTTTCGAAACTTTGATCTGCCCATTTTCGCCAGAATATTTGTACCCTTGTTTATCAAGAGTACCCAAAGAAATCAAATTCTTCCTAAGCTCAGGAACAAGCCAAGCATCAAACGTTCTAATTGTTCCATCATGCGTTTTAATCTGCACTGAACCACTGCCCTTGACACTCAAAGTTGTTTCATCACCCAACATCACACTTCCGTTCCACTCCTTAAAAGTGGTGAATAAGTTTCTTGAAAACGTCATGTGATAAGACGCACCAGTGTCTAGAACCCATGTGTTTGCAGAACCCGCAGTACTAACAGTTAGAACATCAGTACCTACTTCATCATCTGAACTCTCCACAAGGGATGAACCCTCTTGAACAATAGCTGTCGTAGCCTTTACATTCGATTCCTTCTTCTCACTAGAATTACCTTTCTTGCGATCAGGACAGTCTTTACGCAGGTGCCCTTTCTCATTACAGTAAAAGCATCGAAGCCTAGATACCCTCGATTTGGAGCATGATCTGAACCTAGCAGTGCCGCTATCGTGTAACAATTAAACCCGCTTCACCATCGACATCTGCTGAAACCTTATTCTGCAGTTCTTTTGAAAGCAAAGCGTCTTTAACATCCTTCAGAGCAATCGTGTCTCTACCATACAGCATGGTATCTCGAAAATTCTGAAACGACCTAGGCAACGAACATAGGAGAATCAGCGCCAAATCCTCATCTTCTATCTTGACTCCAACTCCACCAAGATCAAGAATAATCCGATTGAAGCTATCAAGATGATCTTTTATTGGTGTATTTTCTGCCATCTTGAATGTGTACAGGCGTTGCTTCTGGAACAACCGATTAGTCAATGACTTCTTCATATACTTATCATCAAGCGCCTTCCACAAACTTGCAGCATCTTTCTCCGCGACAACCTCTCTCAAAACCTCATCAGAAAGACTCAACAAGATTGCACTATGAGCCTTCGAATTGATTTCTTTTATCTCCTTATCTGTTGATTTTTCAGGCAACATCTCTTTATCAATCGCACCTGCGCAGTTCTGCTGAATCATTATCGCCTTCATCTTTACCTTCCATAAGATGAAATCATTCGACCCATTGAATTTCTCAATGTCGAATTTCCCTGATGAAGACATCTTGAAACGCAAAACCCTAAATCCCAGAAAAAACGATTTCTCAATAAACCCTTATCACGAACAGATACCAGGGACCAATCAAGAAATCCAATCCAAGCTCTGATACCAATTGTTGCGATTAAACTAGCCTAAAACAATAAACAAGAACAAGAAGATTTTACGTGGTTCGATCAATTTGATCTACGTCCACGGGTAGAGAGAAATTCTTATTAATTTGGGAGAAAACGATACATCAAGAATACAAGATATAGACCCCTTATATAAACATAGGGTATTTAGTCCGCTTCCATCACAGACCTCTAGGAAAAATCCACAAAATTCGTAGCTACACAAATTTCGGGTCGGGTCACAATTCAGGCCGGATTAACAAGAATTCCAGGCACAAATAACAAAATATAATACCTATATTTTGAACTTCGTATGGTTAATCAGCCTAAAACTGATCTTTGTGCGTTTAGAGGAAAACGTTTACTGCATATTTAACCCTTGGTCTATTTCACATTTAACACTTTAGGAACTTCCTTACTTTCAAGGTTCTCAATATTTATAATCTCTGATAAAAAAAATAGTTATAATCGCCCTAATGCCCAATTTACCTCCTGAATGCATGCAAATTTGGGACGCTTTCCCCCTTGAGCTAAAAATTGACCCACATTCCCCCGGAACTTTGTATAGTTCTCAAGGTTCTTACATGCAAACTTCCGGTTTACAAAAATAATATAGCATAGACATAAAATGGCAGTAAATGCCAACTTAAAATCCCAATCCCGATTAACACATTTCAAGTATCAAATATATAGTTATAGGCCTCTGCTACCATCTCAACTTCACTTGTATATATGAAAGAAATAGCCACCCACCACCAGTTTTTTGGATTCTTGAAAATCTGTTACCCAATGCTGCAAAAAAAGTAAAAATTTATTAGTAACATCAACCTTTGTTGCTAAAGCAAAATTGTCCATGCAATAAAGTGGGAATTTCCATATACCTTGATTTAGAATAGATTTTCAATCTATTTCAAGGCAAGGGATGTGGGAAATGATTGGCCAATATTGTCCTCTGTTTTTGTTGCACCTTTCTTGTAAAACAGGACAACCAAAGATGTACATTCGTCCAAGTGAGACCGGCATGGCTGTCCTTGGTAATGTTCGGAGCTTGGGGCAGTCTTTCATACATAGTTGCTCGAGATCTCCGAGGTTTCCAAGTCCCCTTGATAGAGATTCCAAGTTCTTCATGTTTTCCATGAAAAGAGTAGTCAAAGTTGAAGGAAGCATTTCGCCTTCATCATCTGGAAATGAAACCATGTCTGCAGCAGGGCATGCACCAGTGATTTTGAGTTCCTTAAGGCAGTTGAGTTTGCTTAGGCCCCATTCTAACATGGGTTGCTTCAGGTTCTTACAGTTACAGAACTTAAGTGAAGTTATGTTGGGTGGCAAACCACTGGATGGAATTGATTCAAGAGCCTCACAGTTGGATAAACTCAATTCTCCAAGGGAAGTGAGTTTCCGCATCTGGTTGGGCAAGGAGTTGATGTTGAAGATGTGAAAGATTTGAAGATTGGGTATCTGAAACCCACTTTCCGAGAAGGATTCTAAAGCAAGACGATCATCTATACACAAATATTCAAGATGAGACTTATTGCCATCCAGAAGACACTGTATATTTCTGCAGTTTCTGATACTAAGCCTCTTGAGAGTGAAGGGCAACTTGCCTTCTGGAAAGAATAGCAGAGATGGGCATCCGAAAATCTCCAGCTCTTTGAGATCATTCATGATTTCAAACGTATCAGGCAATGACTCCATGGCCATGCAGTTATGAATGGTGAGGCATTTCAGTTTAATAAGAGCTGATAGGCAAGATAACCCTTCCTTTTCACCAACCAAAGATACAAGCTTGGGACAACTCTTGATCACTAAATTCTTCAGGCAAGGCATGTTTTCTAGTTCAGATCGCTTCGGCCACAAACATGTTAGTTCCTTGCAACCTCCAATCTCTAGAACTTCAAGCTTTGCCAAGGCCTTTGTGAGTTTTTCAGTTAAGCAGGTGAGGCCTGAAATTCCCTTCATTATCAACTTGGTGATGATGGAGCTTTGTTCAACCATACTTGTAAGGATTAAGTCACTGTTGTCTTCAACATTCAATTCGCCTAAGCATGGGAAGCTTAAAGGAGAATGTATTAATTGTGGGCATCTTTTGACATCTAGTTTTACCAGGGAAGGAAGGATTCCTGGTAACTTTGCAGCTAAAATTTGACAGTCTTGCAGTACAAGCTCGCGAAGAAGAGGGAAAACTTGTACATTTCCAACACATGAATTCCATTCTTCCCATTTTTTCATCTTCTCAAACCTCAACAACTCCAAAGATGGAAAAGCTTTCTTAAGAAAAGGCGAACCGTCCCCATAAAATTCAGGGCCCAAACTTGTAAATGCATTCATGCCTTTGACATTCAAGATTCTGAGTAGTGGCAGTTGCCCCAAAGATGGCAATGATGCACAATTTATACAATCAAAAAGGTCTATCTGCACTATTTTAGCAAGATAAGGATTCCTTACCCAAGAAGGAAACATTGTAGCTCCATAACATGAAATAGAAAGCCGTTGCAGATCTTTTGAAGGGCGGAGTGACTCGAGGACTTCCAAATCGCTACAGCTGTTGCTCGTGAGTTTCTGATTACTGCTCCACTCGAGGGCTAATTCCCGGAGGTTGCTCTTTTGCTTTAAGTTAGCATCCCTTGCATCTCGAACATCCACCACATTATGCAACCTTGAAATGCAAATGCAAAGCTGACCTTGAAGAAGAGGCAAATCCTTCAAGTCTCTTAATGTCAACCCACCAGCTTTCCCAATAACATATTTGGGCAAAACCCGGAGACTAGTCAATTTTCCTAGTCCTGGTGGCATCTCTTGTAGCTTGGGAGTATCCCTTATGTCAAGATGTTGCAACTGAATCAATCTACAAATTTCAACAGGCATTTCAATGAGGTTTCTGCAGTGGGCTAATATTAATATTTGCAAGTGGTGAAGTTTACCAATAGACTTGGGGAGCAATCTGATCCCGGTTTTGGACAAATTAAGGTATCGTAAATGATTCAAATCACCAACAGTATCTGGTAGATCTTCAAAGAAGTAGCCACTCAAGGATAACACTCTCAACCGTTTCAGTTTCGGCAACAGTTGGTCTAGTACCTTGCAACTCAAGTAGCAGTGGTTTTCCTGATATGACATAGGCAGTGCTATGAGAGACCGGACATTCTTCATTTTGTTGAAGACTTGAAACCTTTGTGAGACATCATATTGGCGACGAATGAATGACACATGGCGAGCATTTTCTAGATTATGTTCATCAATTTGCAATTCATGCTCCATGTTTAAACACAAGTCCCCCGCAACAGATTGAGCAAGATCAATAAGGAGGTCATGCATTACAAACAGCGATTTGTTCTTATTCGACTGTCGAAAGAATGACCTTGAAAGCAGATCAGAAAAGTAGTGGCGACCCAATTCTTGAGGCTGCATTATATTCCCTTTGAGCTGCAGAAAACCCTCTGCCATCCATAGAAGAACCAGCTCTTCTCTATCAAATTGATAGCCCTTTGGAAGTAAAGAGCAATAAGCAAAACAGGGCTTCAAATGACAAGGAAGGTGATGGTAACTCAATCTCAAAGCTGGGAAAACTCCTCTTTGCATTATTTCTGATAAATCCCATATCTTGCTCCTGCCCAATGCTTCCCACTCTTTGTCCAACAGCTTCGCCCGAAGGAGGCCAGCCGAGGCCTTTACGGCCAAAGGCAACCCTTTGCATTTCCTCACTATTTCTCTCCCAAATTCTTTCAGATGAGGTTGAGCATCGAAATTCTTGCTTCCGAAAACATTAACATGGCAGGCTAAAATAGATAAGCAATCATCATCTGCAAGTTCCTTTAAAGGATAAGCAGCAGGTAATAAGTTAGCTGTTATTTGTGAAACATTTTGATTGCGAGTGGTGACGATGATTTTGCATACTGATGAATTCCCAACTTCAAAAGGACGAAGAAGGAGTTCCCAACCATCACAATTCTCGTGCCAAACATCATCCAAAACAATTAACAACTTTTTCCCAGATATTTTCTCCTTCAGCTTGAGATGAAGCAAATCCAGGTCATTAATATGATCACATTCACATGTTGTTACGGGTGTAATATTAATAGCCTGTAAAATGGCTTTGGTAACTTTGATGACATCAAAATCTTGTGAAACATAGATCCATGCTTTTAAATCGAAGAAGTTATCGACTCTATCATCATTGTAAACCAGCTGAGCAAGAGTGGTTTTGCCAATTCCTCCCATGCCAGTTATGGGAATCAAAGCCAAAGGGACTTCATTTTCAGTACTTGATTTCTGATCAACAAGCAACAATTTAAGGATTGCTTCCTTATCTTTTTCCCTGCCGATGAAAACATTGACTTGATTGACCAAAGACGTTGTGGGCAGTCTTTGGTCTTTATAATAAGCCATGCTAATTTCTCCTTCTTTTAATTGAAGCTCGTTCTTCTGTTTTGCAATCTCCTGGAGTCTTCGAGTGATCTTCTTTAGCTTTGGCTCCATCTCCACCCCAAACATAACAGCACTTTTCAGACCATAAGGGAAAATAATAAGCTTTTCAAACTTGGTACGAGGTTGTTGTGCTTTTGACTTGCGTTTCCAAGCTTCATAGGCTAAGTTGTCCAATACATCCTCGACTTCGTAAGCCAAGTCTCTTAACTCAGTCAACCAGATTCTCACTGTCTTGTTTGTAACTTGCTTCTCTTCTGCATCAGATAGAACAGCGTTGATACTCTGCAAAATCTGGTGCCATTTTTTGAGTTCTAAGTGAAGTTTGTTGTTCTTGGCAAAGTTGATCAAGTCAGAGGTGGCTGCGAACTTGTCGAGTAAACCCTCAAGCATTGTAGTGAAAAAAGCTTCTCCAACTGCAGCTACTGCCTCCATTGTTACAGATAAGTGAACCAGAAGTTGAAGTTATTATGATTAACAGAAATGGGATTTCAAATTTGAGGGAAAACAAAATACATAATTCCCAGAAACAGAGTAATTATGGAATGGATAAAGGTAATTAAGTAAGTTGATGACTTCATAATCATATGTGAGAAAAAAAATAATACACTGTTTCTTTTCTTCCACTTGCAATTCCACTACCGAAAGCAACAAACCTTTTTCCTTCCGCTGTCTTTGTTTGGACATTGGAGAGGCCCACGGGGAAATTTGATGGATCCTTCCTCAATTGACTAGTGACCAAGGAAGGATCGTTATTTAAAGCCTCACTTCAACTTTAAAAATAATTAAACCCAAAGACCAAGACCAAAACGTAGGAAAAACAAGGTTTTATCTGGTTCTTCTTCTCTCAATGGTGAATGGTCCATAGCTAATTAATTAACAAAAGGAAAACGACGTTTAAGAACTTAATTTCCATATCCTTCATGCTGTTTATAAAAAGACTGGAAATTTTGTGCCATATTCCATATTTTCCTTTGTCTTCTTTTAGAATTAATTAATCTTTTCTTGCAATGAATTGAAGATGGATTAATTCTAAACCTTTGCCAAACCAACAATTCAAGTTGCAGTACTAAACATTATTATGAGTAGTTTCTGTTTTGTAACAGGAACAAGACAAGCTCGAGTTATAGTGGATGTGTACCGTAGTTTAATATGACTGCTTCTGGGTCTCATCAAAATCAATCAAACTCATCATGTTTTCATTTTTCTGGACACCATTATAGAGAGGACGGTACGCTAGCTAGCTTTTAATAATAGCCAGCCATAAAATATCTAGGAAGAAATTTCCTTCTCATGGTGATGGTGGCTTTAGCCATAGCCATGGTGACCCAATTAGTATATACTATATATATATACTAAGATGTCATATAATATTTCAATTTTTTATCACCCGACTTGTTAACTCAACTGGTGAATGTACCGTGCCCCGACCGACCGTGAGATTTTGGGTTCAAATCTTACGTTATGTGAGACGGTCTGGGTTCAAATCTTACGTTATGTGAGTTTCGTTTATTTATTTGTTTGTTAGATAATTTGGGCATATGAAGATTTATTCTGATTGTAATGAAATTTCACTTATACCACTAAAAAAAACAATTTTATCAACTTTTAATCAATGAAATCATGATTTTTATTTAGTACCAAACCAAAAGTAATGATTTTTTTTGAAAATAAAAAAATATTTTTTTTATTGCAGTACAAACATTCCTAAGCTATATCAACGCCCACAAGGCACAAAGCCAATTAAGGGTAATTAGCCCTTTGATATCTTAGACTTAACTTTGCCCACTACGTTTGTACTTTGTAGGTGTTATTAAAAATACTGGTCAAAAAAAGGAACTATTAAGAATAAAAAATCAAAATTTAAGAATTTGAAATCGGCCAAGCCCAAACCCAATATTTAAAGGTATGCATAGGACAATTGGGCCTAACCCATGGACACTGCCTCTACCCAATAGGCCAGTTTTTGTTTTTGAAACAACAAATCATTGTTCAAAGTTGACTCGATAGGCCCATCAAACATCTCCCAAGTCCCAACCCAATTAAATTCGATCAAAAAAAAAACCGGAATCACTTGAAATATCGAATATTTTTAACCCAAAATGACCAAATCCAAAACTAACCTAATGTGTTCAATTGATACCTCTAATCCAATGATGATATGCTAAAAGGTGACATTTACAAAATTAAGGTTCAATCTTTTATTGGATTCGGATTTTCTAGGTTTAAGATTCAGCTAACGGCAGCCGGTGAAGGAGGGACCAAGGATTGCGGAGCAAGGTGAGTCAGTTGGTGCCGTTACGAAAAGAGTGGAAACAGTTGCGCAGAGAGTGGAACCAACTCGGAGTTACACAGATGAGGCTTATGAGCTATATGGGGATTTGGGGTTGGACTTGGCGACGGGTATTGTGCCTTCGACTTTGGGCCTAGGAGGAATAGGTCAGACTCATGCTGTTAATGGGCTGAATAAAATGAATAATATGGGTTCTGCTTTGGGTAGTGAGATTCCTTGGATTGGGCAATTCAAGTCGGGCCTAGGAGATATAACTGCTGGTTTGGATAATTCGGTGCCTAAGGAAGGGGTTTTATCAGCACAGAATTTAGCATTGCTGCAGAATGACCAGGTTAGGCAATTATTAGCTGATTTAGCTGTTGCCTCTCCCTCTTTTGTTTTTGGGGCAACTACTTCTACTTCTTCTCCTTCTCGTCGTGTAAGGAAATGGAAAAAGGCTGCACGTGCTTCCCAGTCCACCTCTCTTAATCTGGTTGCTGGTCAGAGTAATGTTAAGGAGGGGCGAAAGAGGCTGCCTGGCAGTAGTATTTTAATGCCAAATACCAGTGGCTTGGTTAAGCGGTCCCGTGAGCATGCTATGGAGGTTGATTCGACGCACTCAACAGGTCAGGACGTAGAGGGGTTGGCGCCTTATTCAGCTGACAACAGTGGAAAGGATGCTGCAGCGAAGCAGGAAGATGTGGTTAGTGGTAATTCATCTAATGCTTTAGCGGCGAAGATGGTCAATAACAACCATCTTTGCCGATCGCCATGAATTGTTTAGTGTGGAACTGCCGGGGCCTAGGGGCGGGCAGTCTATCGTTTAGTAGAGTTAATTAAATGTAATAAGCCTTGTTTTTTATTTCTTTGTGAAACTAAGAGAACTGTTAGTGAGATGGATTGGATTAGATCTCATTTAGGTTATGATTATTGTTTTGCTGTGGATTGTAATGGCCGATCTGGTGGATTGGCTTTTTTATGGATGGCTGATAATAATGTTTCGCTTTTGTCTTATTCTTTTTTCCATATTGATGTTTGTATTGGTAGTAGTGATATTGATAAATGGTGTTTTAAGCGTCATGAATCCTGGGCTCTTCTTCGTTCGTTATGTGATAGGTCCTCTCTTCCTTGGCTATGTGCTGGGGATTTCAATGAAATAATTTCCAATGCAGAGAAGGAGGGTGGAGCTTTGAGATCTAGTCATCAAATCGATTTGTTTAAGTCTGTAGTTGATTACTGTGGTTTCCATGAGTTGCTTGTAGTAGGCCCTTTGATGACTTGGCATTGTAGGATTAAAAGGGAGTTAGTTTTTGAAAGGCTAGATAGGAGTTTTGCTACTGAATCATGATGGAGAAAGTTTGGTTCTTCTCTTGAAAAACATTTGATGTCCTCCGCGTCAGATCATCTCCCACTTTTAATTTCTATATCTAGTAGGACACAAGTTTTTTCAAAACGTAAAAGGAGCTTTAAATTTGAAGATATGTGGTGTTCTCATGAGAATTTTGAAAAAATAGTTAAGGATTCTTGGTGCTCTTCTAGCCAGGAAATTGCATCAAAGTTAGCAGACTGTAGTTTAGCTTTGGAGTAGTGGAATAAAACAGATTTTGGCAATTTGCAGCATAATATAACCTATAAGAAGAAGGAGTATGAATTGCTTTATTCAGATTGTGGTGCGGGTAATATGGTGCAATTTGAAAAATGTAGATTGGAGTTGGATGAGTTACGTAGGGAGGAGTTGCTTTGGCGGCAACGTTCCAAGGCCTTACGGCTAAAGGAAGGTGATAGCAACACCAAGTTTTTCCACTCGGTGGCGCTAGTACTCGTAAACGGAGAACACTTATCAACCATATCCAGGATGACTTGGGAAATGAATGTTCTAATCCCAGGGGGATTCAACACATTATATCTGATTATTTTAAGGGTATTTTCAAGTCGGCGAATCCGAGCAATGAATCAATTCAGAAGGTGCTTTCTTCAATGAATAGTCGGTTGAATATTGATATGAGATCTAGATTGGATGCTCCTTTTACGGCAAATGAGGTTAAAGAGGCGGCTTTTCAGATGTCGAGTTCAAAGGCGCCGGGTCCAGATGGTTTTTCTCCGGGTTTCTATCAAAGATGTTGGCACATAGTGGGAGCTGGTGTTACATGTTTTGTGCTGGATTTTCTTAATAATGGTAAGCCTTTCCCGGATATAAATCACACCAACATAGTACTAGTTCCAAAATTAAAACAACCTAGGTTGGCTTCTGATTTTAGGCCCATTAGTTTATGTAATGTGATTTTTAAAATTCTATCCAAGGTACTAGCTAATCGTTTGAAAGAAATCCTACCATCTATAATTGGAGAAACACATAGTGCTTTTGTACTAGATCGAATGATTTATGATAATGCAATGATTGCTTTTAAAACTATGCATTTCATGAGAAATAAAAGAACTGGACGGCAGGCTCATATGGCTCTTAAGTTAGATCTTAGTAAAGCCTACGATAGAGCCGAATGGTCTTTTTTGGAGGAAATAATGCGAGCCATGGGTTTTCCAACAAAATGGGTTTCCTTGGTTATGAAGTGTGTTCAGTCAGTTTCTTATTCTGTGATAGTAAATGATGAGCAATGCCAACGTTTTATTCCATCTAGAGGATTATGTCAAGATGATCCTTTGTCTCCTTATCTGTTCTTGCTGTGTATGGGGGTCTTCTCTAACATGATTGAATCAGCTAATGAGACAGGTTTGCTTCATGGTATAGCGGTGTCAAAAACAGCTCCACGTGTGTCACATTTATTTTTTGCCGATGATATTTTTTTATTCTTGCGAGCTAACATGATCGAATGTCAAGCGGTTTTGTCTTTATTGAAAGATTTTGAGAGTACCTGTCGAAACGTTCGGGTCCGGGGAACCCTGTCGAAACGACTTTGGAAAAAGAGGAGTCGCCACTAATCTTTTTTCTAAGGTGTGATTAGCCACCTAATGACCTCCTAAGCCTAGTTAAATCCAAAGCTCGGCATTGGACCCACTAAACTTAAAGTCCGGTCTTCCAACCTAAATCTAGGTCCGGGAGTCTGTTACATTTGGGGAAGGATCAGCACCCCCAAATGCCCGTCAAATGACAGTACCTCTAATCTAAACTAAGATCTAGTGGGTCTAAATAAAAACGGTTGCTTTTATCTTATTTTCGAATGATGCATGAATTGGTGAATTTTATTTTAATCAGTAAACATCAGTGTACTTGAGATTAACCCGAGACCCTTCCCACGCATTATGGGGGTATCTCGGGAATAATTCAATCTCGGTGCAGAGACCAAGAATTCGTACCCGAGTACATTTACTTGGGACCCACCTGTCATCGTAAAAGACCACTGTTTACTGATTTGTAATTTTGCTAACTCACATGAATGACGACTAAGATGCATGAAAGATCGATTTTAATTACATGCATTAACACAAGTCTACCCTGAGTCAATTCCATAAACCCTTCCCACGCATTACGAGGGTATTTATGGAATAGACCGGTCTAGAAGGATCTTCCAGAAATTCGTACCCGAGTACATTTATCCGAAAGGTCTTTCATCTCGGCAAAAGACGAGTGTTAATACATTACTAACATAGCAAGATGACATATAACATGTATGATATGAATGCATATGATTCTACTTTACCCCTACACTGATTACAACTTTATATTAATTACAAATCCCAAAGACTTAATTAAGCCGATAACCTAAATATTGAATAACTTAAAAGAAATGAAAACTCAAGGGTCAAATTGGACAAACTAGGGACCTTTCTGCACATCAAGAAAACCATTAGCAAAGTTCAGGGAGCATAGAACACAAATAACGTAAACAAAGACTAAAGTGCATCAATCAAAAGTAAATCCAAAATTAGGACCAATTTAAATGAATTTAGCATGAGAAACCTAAATCAATCCTTCAACTAACTTAAACCTAAAAGAAATCAAATTCATAACCAAAGATTTAATTTTTAAGTAAATATTAATTCAAATTAATTCATCAATTCCTTTTCTAAGTTATTTTCAATTTAAAAAATCAAACCTTTAGTTCAAGGTTATGGTCTTTAAATTAAAATTAGCTCAAAAAATGGTTTAATACCCAAATTTCCAAGCTAATTTTAGTTTAAAAATTCAAACTTTGAATTAAACTTTTGATCTTTCTAATTAAAATAAACTCAAGACGGAATCAAAGAATTATTTTTGAATTAATATGAACTAAAAATAATCAAACCTTTAGATTAAAATTTTCAATTTTAAATTAGAGTTAACTCCACAAAAATTCATTGATTAATTTGGTCTTAACCATACAAACTCTAACCTAAAGATTTAATTTTTAAATTGATCTCAAATTATTATAAGCAAATCCTTTTATCCATTTAACTAATCTTTAAACATTATTGAGCTATTATAATTTATGAACTAAATCTTACCTTTTTAAAACAAAAACCTAAACTTTAAAAAAAAAACTAATCTTTAATCTTAATCCAAGTTGTCACAAACTAAAACTTCACATTTTATTAATAAAAATCAAAGCTTTAGGATAAGAAACTAAGCTTTAAACAATTTTATCACCATAATTATCAAGCTAGTACTTTTAAATCTAAATCTACTATTTAACATCATAAATATGCATAAATTAATGAAATCCAACATATTTACCAAAACATGCCCTAAACTGAAATCACAGCAACAAGCAAACCCAGATTGCACGAAATTTAAATAGGAATCAACACAGGAGGGACCAAATCGAAGGAAGCAGAAAACTTACCTTCTATCGCTGCAAATTTCCAAATCTAAAACAGTATCGTTTTGGCCCGCACCCTTTTAATCGAATCCTCTTCTCTTCTTCTTCTTTTTCTTTTTTTCTATTTTTCTTCTTTTTGAGCCTGAGCCCTCATCGATCCTCACTCCGCCGCTGCAAATCTAGCCTTCGACGGTGAAAGCCGCCATCTTGGCCTCTGTATTCCTCAAACGGAATCTTCTTGGTTCGGCTTTGGATCAAGGTTTCGCACCTCCTCACTAAAATGAGCCGCGGCTTCAACTTACGATTCCAACAAGGCTAAGCCATCGGAACTGCCTCAACTCCCTTCCCAACACTCCACTTCGCCATTACTTCGAAATCCCTCAAACAATTTTCAAAAAGAACACTTCAATCGAAAAAATCACAGCAACCAGAAACTTGGAACCCTAGAATGAGATTTAAGCTTTTCCTTCGCTCAGCAGTTCACTGTCTCTTATCAAAGATTTCCCCTTTCCTTCTAAGGTTTCGGTTTATGTTCATTTGTGAATTTTTGCGTGTATGTGACTTTCAGAGAGAAAAGTTGTGTGAGTGAGGAGAGGGAAGAGTCTCTGAATGTGTATTTGTGTATCTCCCTTCAAAAACGAAAGAGAGATTGTCGATCCAAGTGAGTATGTGTGCGTAAGGAGTGTGAAGAGAGAAGCTGTGAATTGAAGAGAGAGAGTCAGAATCCGAGTTTTTTTTTTTCAGCATGTGTTTCTTTTTTCATCGAGAGAGAGTCTGTGTTCATGATAAAAGAGAGAGTGAAGAGAGAGAGAGAGAGGATCAATGAGAGAGAATTCATTCATTGTGTGTCCAGTTGATTCCCTCCCCTCTCTCCCCTTGCCAGCTACTCCTTGATTCCTCCTTATCTCCTTCCCCTCCATTTCCCATATTCTTCACTAACCAATTTTGTCTCTTGTGCCAGATAAATGTTGTTGCGATAAAATTAGGGAGAAAATTGATGTGCACGTGTGGGAGGTGAGGTGGCAATTCAGGTAAGGTTTCTCTCTCTATAACCGACTGGAATTTTAGGTTTCTGGTTAGCAAATTGGGTTGAATTTTTACTTGCTGAAATTGGTTGACTTCTCCACTGTTGACTGTATCCGTTTGCTTTGCTGCCTTGATGCATTTTGAAATGCATGTTTGAACTGATCTGAATGGTCTTTATGGGCATAGGCTTTGCGTGCTCGGCCTTTTACATGAACCTATTGAAAAAATGAGTGGCAAGCCTGCGATTATGTCTCTCCCTCTTGTTTTTTTATTTTTAATCTTATACCCTGCTCTCTGATTTTGATTGCTGGACTGGTTCAATAAGAATTCAAAGCTTGCTCTTTGTAACAAGGCTTGACAACTAAGTTGCTAGTTAATAACTCTGTTAACAGCCTTGTTACCTCTGAATTTCCTTGCATTCAATACTTTTACTGCCCATGTATGTTCATTGCCTATTTATTGTTGCTTGCTAGACAATATGACCCTTTGCACACCTTCCTCTTCATCAATTTTTCCTTGTGAAATGGCCACTAGCTTGAATGAGCCTAATTCGACTGTATTGCCTCTTGCATGGATCACACCTTGTCTGCTAAATTAGCTTAGTCTTGGTAATGCTCTAGGACATCAATATGTAAATGCTTTCTGATCTGAAAGACTGCATTTTATGAGGGGAACTTTTGCTTGCAACTGCATTGTCTAACTCCGCCAAAGTCTCTCTCTATTTGCATAACTGCTTGGAATTGGGGTATTGCCTTGCTGGATTGTTGATCGACTGACTCTGATTTGTCTGCTTTGTTTGTGAATTTTGGTCATGCAAATGAACGATCTAAATGTAAAGATAAAAATGCATAACTAAATGCTTGCTAAGGTGATGTAATGTGACTAAGCTTATGCTAACTACAAAGCTAAATGGGAAATGTTTACTGCTGTAATGTAAAGTTGTTGAATCTGTTGGCTTTGGGAAATGCTATGCTTTATGCAGTGTATGTGAGAATGCTTGAATGGATGTCTATTGCTTGATGAATTGCTCAGCACTACTAGACTGCTTGCTGTGCTTGTTGTTGCCGAAACATCCCTTTACTATCTAGCGTTTTGCTTGTCTTGCGAAACAATGTTGTTCACTGTGATACGAAAATTGCTTACTGCTCATGCCCTTAATTTATGTGCTAAATTGTTTGGCACAAAAAAGGATTGTTTTACAACTGGAATTAAAGGCCATGTTCAATGTAGAAGCTGCAAGTACATAGCCATTGGTTCTTCAACAGAATCTCAATCAAACTTTGTCATTTCAGCAACACAAACTAAATTCTTCTTTTCTTGCTTGCAGGCTTGGATCAACAAGAGAGTCAACTAGAAAGCATAAGCTAGATCTCAAGGGAAGACAAGGAAAATTGGATCATGCAACCTAAACTTGTATTGTTCCATTTTTTGTATTTTCCAATTTCTATTTTTGTATTTTCTTTTGTATCTTTATAAGAATATAATGTAAAGGGATCATGGCATATGTTCTATATAAATGCAAATGCAAATGGCATGCAACTCTTTTTTTTTAATGATTTTCCAATTTATATATATTTTTTTGTATTTTAGAATTATGAACCTAATGACATGTGAACCAAATTACCTAAATAATCTCAAATTTAAGAATTGACTCAAATGCCCCTATATTTGCAAACAAAATTAATTTAAAATAAAGGATTAAAATGCAACAATGCTAAATTACTAAATGACACTAAACCATAAAATATGTAGAAATGCCAAATATGCACATTAAGGTTTTTTTGGGTTTTTTCAAAATGCAATTTAGACGAATGGGTAATAAATTAGCTAACCTAAATTAAAAATGGACTAAAAATGACCAAAATGCCCCTTTAATGCAAAAATGACCAAAATACCCCTGAATGTAAAAATTGATTTAAATTGAAGGATACCAGACAAAAATGGGTGTCTATAGTACCTCGGGTCAAAAAATAAATGCGGATAAATCTTTTGTTCTTTTTAGTGCCAATGCTGCTTCCACTATTAAAGGCGGTATTATGAGGTTTTTAGGAATTAGCCATGTTCTCGATAGGGATAAGTACCTAGGCCTCCCGATCATGATAGGTAAATCGAAGACTCGGGAGCTGCAATTTTTGAAGGAACGGCTTCAAAAGAAGATTAAAAGCTGGGAGTCAAAGTAATTTTCAATAGCAGGGAAAGCGGTGATGATTCAAGCAATTGCTCAGGCGGTTCCGGTGTACTTAATGAGTGTTTTTCTTTTCCCAAAAACATTTTCTTCAAGAGTTGAACTCTATTATTGCAAAGTACTGGTGGGGAAGCACGGCGAATAGGCGACGTATACACTGGAAAAGTTGGGAATCATTGTGTGTTTTGAAGGCAGACGGTGGACTGGGCTTTAGAGATTTTGAAGCTTTTAACCTGTCTTTGCTCTCTAAGCAGTGTTGGCGTCTAATTTAGAATCCTGACTCGTTGTGTGGTCGATTGTATAAAGCAAAATATTTCTCAACAGGGCATTTCATGGAAGCTCGGCTTGGTTCTAACCCGTCGTTTGTTTGGCGTAGTTTACTTGCGGGTAGGAAAGTAATTGAAGAGGGTTCTCGGTGGAGGGTAGGTAGTGGTAATCTTGATGTATGGGAAGATCGTTGGGTTGATAATTTAAACTCTTTTCGTCCTTTGCCACGGGTTGATACGCATAAACCATCAATTAGAGTGGCGGATCTCATTGATTTTGAAAATCGGTCATGGAATGTTGATATGGTGTTGAATACATTTGAGGAGGATGATGCTTGGCGTATTCTCAGCCTTGCTGTTCCCCGACAACATGTTCCCGATCGATTAATTTGGAATGATAATAAGCTGGGTTGTTTCTCGGTGCAGTCTGCTTATTATGTGGCGAGAAGATTATTGGGTCGTAATGCTATGCCTATTGGAAGTCGTTTACCCATTTGGAAGTACATATGGAGTGCTTCTGTTCCACCTAAAATAAAATATTTTGCTTGGCGTCTGGTTTGGAATATTTTGCCAGCCAAAAATATTTTAAGGCATAGAGGTCTAGATGTTAGTGACAATTGTGAGGTTTGTGTGGAGGTTGAAACATCGATTTACCATGTTTTTTTCGGTTGCCGTTTTAGTGAGCTAGTCTGGGAGAGCATCTGTCCTTGGGTTCCGATCTGTTTAGAGCAATGGGACTCCGAGACTGACTTCTGGAATTATTTTGTTGTTAAAGCGGCTACTGTTGGTCACTTGGACAAGGTTTTATATGTATGTATTATGGGCTTTATGGTACAATAGGAACAGGTCCATGCATGATTCGATTTGTTCTACACCTGCTGCCTTGGTGAAGTTAGTAGTTTCCATGGAATCACAAGCTGCTAATGCTATAAGTGTTCATGTTGTGGAGAATTGTAGTAATCTCAAGCAAGCAGAGTGGAATCCGCCACCCCCTGGTATATTGAAAATAAATTCGGATGCCTCTTTTTGTGCTGCTAGAGGAGAGGCGGGCTTAGGGGTTGTGATCCGTGATAGCAATGGCGAGGTAGTGGTGTCAGGATCGAGAAAGTTATATTTTGTTTCTGATCCTTTATATGCTGAGGTCCATGCCATACTTTTTGGTTTCGAATTGGCACTGGAATATGGTGTGGATGATTGTATGTTTGAAAGTGGTTCTCTTTCTGCAATTACTAAGATTAATAAGTATGGTTTATCTTTTTGGGAAGAGGGTATTCTGATAGATGAGATAAGGGATTTGGCAACTTTATTTGACAGATGTACTTTCCATTTTGTTAATAGGGAAGCCAACGATTTGGCACATAAGATAGCTAGTTTAGGGCTTGACGATATGTGGTGCGGGAGTGTTCCTCCTAGCGTTTTGTAGTCCCTATATTTTTACTCATCAATGAAATTATCATTTGATAAAAAAAAAGATTCAGCTAATTTTAAGTTTAATTTTATCCGCTTTAGATGTTTGACGTATTGGCTAACTTTTTATGACGTACATTTGAATTTAATTTAATCATAAGCTTCTTTTTCATTGATTTAAGGTTCATGTTTATTTTGCTTTTCTTGATAATTAAGAATATTTTCAGACTTCACTTTATTCAAGACATCCCATTGAAATGAAAATGTGAAATGTCAAAGTTTAGTAACTATAATAATCAAATAACCGTGTATGTATATTACATGTTTATGCCAAACTTTTGATCTCTGGCGAAAGGCACAAACTTAACATCAAGCGTTCCATCCAATAGAATTTAATTTAATTGAATTGATCTTTTTATACGGTACGTATATAGGTATAGCCGTACATTGAGTAAGTTGAAAGATTTAACCCAATTGAACAAAACAAGAAAGGTTTAGGCCTATATTTGATAATCAAATTCTGGAGGGTTTTCTTAGCAAAAGAAAAACAAAATCAATTTCTTTGGCAACGAGGAAATTGTAATTAATTAATTAATTACTTTAATAGAATAGAATTAAAAACCGTTATTAAAGCTTGAAACCGAGACCCGCTTCTTCCGGACGACATAAAAAAGAAGGCAAAAGAGAAAAGACGATAAATTGGCGAGATATAAGAATTATTTAAAAAATGGTGAGAAAATGAACTAGCCGTTAGGGACTTAAAATTTCAAATCTATTGGTCACACACCTCTTGAATTGCTTTTCATTTTTTCCCATTAAAGACAAAGCTTCAAAATTTCTTACTTCTCTCTAAACCCTAATATTTTCTCTCTCTCTCTCTCTCTTTATCCCTTGATTGTTACCTTCCTTTCTCGTTTCTTCTGCCGTTTGGATCTGAATCTGAATTCATTAGTAATCTTGATTCCCATCTGGAAATTTGTGTGAGTATGCTACGTTCTTCTTCTTTTTTCTTTTTTTTTCTTTTAATTCTGCTCTGTTTTTGGTAATAGTTGAGTGGGAAATGGAAAATAATTGAAGGGAAGTGAACTTTCCTTTTATGAAATTGGATAATTTTTTCTTTCATTTATTGCAATCTTTTTATTAATTGATTCCTTTAAAATTTGTTTCCTTTTCCAGATGATTTTTGTAGATAAATTTTCTAGGTTACAGGACTTCGAATTGTTTCAGATTTAGTTAAATTTTTTTTCTAGCTTCTTCAGCGTCTAATCTTTGGAATTTGTAAGAATTATAGTTTCTTTTAAGAAAATTGTTTTCAATTTGTTTCTGATCTGATGAAATTTTAAGAATTTTCTTTGAATTTTGTATAGTTTCCTAACAATTCCCATTTCTGATTCATCATTAACAGTTAAGATTGGAGTCAAATTTCCTAAGTTCTGACTGAATTACTTTTTGGTCTTTTAAATTTTCAAAGACTAAATAAGGGGAGTAAGCGAAAATGACAGTTAGAACCCCAGGAACCCCAGCAAGTAAAATAGACAGGACACCAGCAACAACACCAGGAGGCCCCAAATCAAAGGAAGAGAAGATTGTGGTTACTGTAAGATTAAGGCCTTTAAGCAAAAGGGAACAACTTGCCAAAGATCAAGTAGCTTGGGATTGCGTCGATGACCACACCATTGTTTCTAAGCACCCTTCTCAAGAACGCACAGCTCAGCCTCCCTCTTTCACATTTGGTAAGTAATTAATGGTAACTTAACTACACACTTGTTACTTAATTGGTTTTGAGTTTCATGAAATCTGATGTTTTGGGTTTTACTTTGTCTGCCCAGATAAAGTTTTTGGTCCTTCAAGCTTAACTGAAATGGTTTATGAGGAAGGGGTGAAGAATGTTGCTTTGTCAGCTTTGATGGGCATAAATGGTATGCTTTGTTATGTTATTTTTTTCTATTGATTACATTCTTTCAAGCCTCTGTTGACAATTGAATTATGTAAATTTTTGTTACAGCTACTATATTTGCATATGGCCAAACCAGCAGTGGGAAGACCTACACAATGAGAGGAATAACAGAGAAAGCTGTTAATGACATCTACCAGCATATAATGAATGTGAGACTGAGTTCCCTTTGAGTCTAGTTAATCCTCCTTTGAAGCTTGGTGCCTAACATCAAACATCATTATAGATGATTGTCTGTTTTCTTGATTGTTATTGTCTTTAATTGGAATTGTTGCAGACGCCAGAGAGAGATTTTACTATCAAAATTTCAGGACTAGAAATTTATAATGAAAATGTTAGAGACCTGTTAAATTCAGAATCTGGCCGCAATCTCAAGCTTCTAGATGACCCGGAGGTAATCTTTGAAGTTAAATTTGGAATGAAGCACTTACGCTTTCCATCTATGTCTCTCATTTATTAGAATTTATTTATTTGTTCAATACCTGAGTGCAGAAAGGTACTATGGTTGAGAAGTTGGTGGAAGAAACAGCAACCAATGATCAGCATTTAAGACACCTGATTAGTATTTGTGAAGGTGACTAGTGAAGCAGTTTATTTGAATTAGCAATGTTTTTTCCCTCTTCTAAATGTGAGGCTAATTGATTTACCGGCATTTTGTAGCTCAAAGGCAAGTTGGTGAAACTGCCTTAAATGATACTAGCTCCCGGTCACACCAAATAATAAGGCTGGTATGAAAGATATTTCCATCGGTTCTGATTAACCTGCTTAATGCCTCTGGATGCTAACACTTGTATTTGTTTGGCTAACATTGTAGACAATTCAAAGCACATTGCGTGAAAATTCTGATTGTGTGAGATCGTTTGTTGCAAGCCTGGTAAGAATGTTCTTATCCTTTCTCCTACCTTATCCAATAAAATGAATAAATATGAACTTTACAAACTTTTTTTAATAGTCCACTAGTTGCAAGTCAAGGTGGAGCTCGGCCACCTCCTGTCTTACTAAAATGCACCCAAAAGTGATTTATAAATTCTTAATCTTGATTGCAAACTCGAACGACAATTGCAGAACTTTGTGGATCTAGCTGGAAGTGAAAGAGCTTCACAAACACATGCTGATGGTGCAAGACTCAGGGAGGGCTGTCATATCAATCTTAGTTTGATGACCCTGACAACTGTAATCAGAAAACTCAGGTCAGAATCTATAATAGCATATTTGATCTAGAGTTACATTTTTTGACTTTTGTTCCTTCATCTGTTTCGGAACCTTTTATTTGTGCTCTGGAAAAAGGTCTAAATATGATAATGGACAGAAAATAATGTCAAGAACTTCTCAAATTTACTCTTTTTTTTTTCTTAATATTCAATGGTGGACTCAACTTTTCAAGTCAGCTTGTATCTAGAGAAATAATTCCTTGATGTCTCTAAAAGTTACAGGTTTCATACCTGACCGTAAAATTAATACTTAAATACGTTAGCTGAAAAGAAATTCCTTCTTAAACTATTAACATTGTCATGATTGGTACAGAAGCAGAAGAATTTAAATAATTTCTTAACTAGTTTCCTATTAGAAATTTTGACCAACTTCTTGATTAGTGCTGGGCAGGCATGGAACTTCTGTCAATTGAGCGTGTGTTCCCATTTGAATATTCAGTTTTATAATCATGATTGAATGTGTTCATTGTGTTAATGAATAACTATTGTTTGCAGTGTTGGGAAAAGAAGTGGTCATATACCATATAGAGACTCGAAGCTTACTCGTATACTGCAGCACTCACTTGGCGGAAATGCACGTACTGCCATCATTTGTACTTTGAGTCCAGCACTGAGTCATTTTGAACAATCTCGTAATACTCTCTTCTTTGCCACCCGGGCAAAGGAAGTAACAAATAATGCACAAGTCAATATGGTACTTATATTTCTTTCTTGCTATATGAGATTGACATGGATTTCTAAATGTACTTTCTTTTTAATGAATTTCTTAAATGAATTGACATGATTTCTTAAATACCTTTTCAGGTAGTTTCAGATAAACAGCTAGTCAAACATCTGCAGAAAGAAGTAGCCAGGCTAGAAGCCGAGCTTCGCACCCCTGATCCATCAAGGGAAAAAGACTTAAAAATACAACAGGTAATAAGCTATTCAAGTTTGGCTTCATTTCCTATACCCGAAATGGAACAATGATTAATAATATTTTTGGCTTTTGCTTACTAGATGGAAATGGAAATTGAAGAACTAAGGCATCAAAGAGATCTTGCACAATCTCAGGTGGATGAGTTACGCAAAAAACTTCAGGAGGATCAGCAGGTCCCCTCTCTACCCCTCCTTATTCCCTGTTCTTTTCATTCTTTTATTCCTTGACTAATCTCAACTTATTTCATCTTTATTTGATAACCCATTCAGATCTCAATCCCGCTTGAGCCATCACGTCCATCAGTGAAGAAGTGCCTATCTTATTCCGATGTATTGTCCACAAAGCTTGACACAAAGGAGCTTGGCCACAATGATAGAACAAGAAAAACAATGCTTAGGCAGTCTATGAGGCAATCATCAACTGCTCCTTTTACTCTTATGCATGAAATTCGTAAACTTGAACACCTTCAAGAGCAGCTTGGAGAAGAAGCAAATCGAGCTTTGGAAGTACTTCAGAAAGAGGTTGCTTGTCATAGATTGGGTAATCAAGATGCAGCTGAGACTATTGCAAAGCTGCAGGCTGAGATAAGGGATATGCGTTCTGTCCGGTCAATTCCAAAAGAAGTTGAGGTTGGGACTGGTATAGCTCCTAGCAAAAGTGTTAGTGCTAATCTCAAGGAGGAGATAACAAGACTGCATTCACAAGGTAGCACTATAGCTAACCTTGAGGAGCAATTAGAGAATGTTCAGAAGTCAATAGACAAATTAGTCATGTCTCTTCCAAGCAATAATCAAGAACCAAATTGTGAATCAACCCCTAAAACTAAGAGTCAGTCTAAAAAGAAGAAGTTGCTTCCTTTAGCTTCAAGTAATGTTGTGAACAGGCAAAATTTTATCAAATCTCCGTGCTCACCCCTATCAGCCTCTCGTCAAATTCTGGAGCCCGAGAATGAGGAAAACAGACCTCCAGAGGATGATGATGTTGTCTCCAAGGAGACTCTGCCAGAGTCTGAGAAAGAAACGCCTGTGAAGAGTGAAGAGGGTGGAGATGTCTCATCAAAGGAAGGCACTCCAGTATATAGGCGTTCAAGTTCAGTCAACATGAAGAGAATGCAGAAGATGTTTCAGAATGCAGCTGAGGAGAATGTAAGAAGCATACGAGCATATGTAACAGAACTGAAAGAGCGTGTTGCCAAACTGCAATACCAGAAGCAACTACTTGTTTGTCAGGTATATTTAGTGCCTTTTCATGTCAATTTATCTTGCGGTTCTATTCCCATGTATTGGGAAGTTTATTTAGTTGTCGACTTGCTTTTTAGGTGCTCGAGCTGGAAGCAAATGAAGCAGCTGGATACAATTTAGAGGATGATGAGAGTGCAATGGAACCAGAAGAACCCCAAGTTGCATGGCATGTAACCTTCAGGGAGCAAAGGCAGCAGATCATTGAGTTATGGGATGTCTGCTATGTCTCCATAATTCATAGGACACAGTTTTATTTATTATTCAGGGGTGATCCTGCTGACCAAATCTACATGGAAGTGGAGCTTAGGCGCTTAAATTGGCTGCATCAGCATTTTGCAGAACTCGGAAATGCAAGCCCAGCTGTAGGCGGGGATGAGCCCACAGTGTCTTTGTCATCAAGGTTCTCTCTTTCTCTCTATCTGTCTCTAACACACACCAGTTGGAACTTATCAAAGTACACGCTCTCTTGTTGCTTTCGGTTGGTTTTGTTAGCTTATATCTCTGATAGAAAATTGTGCTTGTTTTCTCGCAGTATTAGAGCATTGAAACGCGAAAGGGAGTTCCTTGCAAAGAGGTTGAGTTCACGTTTAAGTGTGGAGGAGAGAGATGCATTGTACATAAAATGGAATGTACCACTGGAAGGAAAGCACAGGAGATTGCAGTTCATAAACAAGCTGTGGGCAGATCCTCATGATGCCAAACACATAGAGGAGAGTGCTCAGATAGTAGCAAAACTTGTAGGGTTCTGTGAAGGTGGCAACATGTCAAAGGAGATGTTTGAGCTCAATTTTGCACTACCATCTGATAAGAGTCCATGGGCTGTGGGGTGGAATCAAATCTCAAACCTTCTTCATTTGTAAGAGGACTAACTTTTCTGTTTGTATGTAAGTACCTTCCCGTTCTGTACATGTAAATGAATTTTTGGAGTCCTTTCTCCAAATGTTCTATCTTCATCCATTACGGTGTGTTACCAATCAAAGCACACTGTTTCTGAGGATTGTTTCTAGTTTCATGAAACTAGAAAGGAATTTCATATATTCTTTTGTACTCTTCTTCATGTTTCAATAAAGGAATTTGATTTATTTTGTCTCCCAGTTACTTTGGTCCTAATTTCATGAAATTACCTTAGAAATTAAACCTTCCAAAAAAGCCTCTCGCTGTTATCACCTACTTATAGCAACACAAGTTGAAGAAGGTGGTTTAATTTTGCCCAACTCAAATTTATAATTATTACAGTCCATTTTCTTTTGATTTCGTGCAGACCTAGCTTGTACTTTCATATTTTATCTTTAATAATGAAAGTTAATTAGGTCACTAGAAGTACCATTTTACTTGACAAATATTAATAAGCTTCATTGAAATCAAAACCAATAAGCAAGAAAGGGTATATTACTTGTACTATTTTTGTGTTTAATGAAAAAAATAAAATGTGCATAAATGTTGAAGTCCGAAATTGGGAATGGAAGTGAGATGGTTTGGTAAGCTGCATGACAAGTGGTCGATGAAAGTATATAGAGTATATAGATATATTTACTTCAGTAGAATTGGAAATGAACAAAGCAAACTGCAAACAAGCAAAGAGTTGAGCTGCAATTATGTATTGTAATTTGTAATAACTCAAGAACTATGTTACTTGTACTTTAACAGTGTTTTTCTTTTCTTTTCTTTTTTTTCAAGTCTTTAGGTGGTTCGGTAACCACATTAGGTCTCGACTAATTAGGAGTCGAGCAAGTCGGACCCCAAATAGGAGAAAGTTCTCTCAGAGCCTGTTTTCTTCATTCACACAAACCTGAGAATACATATGGGTATTTTTTATTTCTCTTTTTATAGTTCTTTGACTCTTTCATTTATTTGAATCCATGTCCTTTTGATTTGTGTGCTTCAAGAAAGATGAAGAGTCACAGCAACTAAGCTTAGGAAAAAGCAGAGGAAGAAGCTATTAGCTCCTTCAAAGAGATTCAAGCAGACAAGGATGTCAATGAATTCTTCTTCCTGAAATTTTTGTTTTTGGCTAATCTTTTGTACTGTTTTTTTGGTCATAGTAACATATCTGAAACTAACTGATCTTATTTGCTTATGCTGTTAACTACTAATGAATAATATGGGAATCTTTAAACTATCAGATTGCTTTCAGTTTAAGAGGAAGTGACAAAATTCAGAGATATTCAAAACTCAAAATTAAGGAACAAATTTGTACTAATAATATCAAACACTGATTTCCATTAAAGATAGTGCAACTGCAACAACTAAAGTAATAGTATACATATAGACTGATATAGAACACACAAGAATTAACACAGTCAACAAGTTGGTGACATGTGACCATGACCCCAACTTTATTCCCACATTATCACAGCTACCATAACCTTAGTGCCTTCTAATTTTTACTAATACAAGCAGCAAAACAAGATATTCATTCCACACCAACAACTATATGATGATGATAATTAAATTAACTCCTCTCTAAATTCATGTTTCTGCAGAGAAACAGAGAATTAGAGAGCCTTAGAGAAAAGGGTTTTTTTCTTTTAAAGTGACCTTAGCACTTTGGATATGGAGTGCCACAAGTGGTAGCAACCTTCCTGGCATTGGGAGTGTTAATGAACTTCTTGAGGTTGGGATTCCTAAGGTATTGGCAAAGGCAAGGCTTCTGCTCCTTGATCTTGCTGCAGCACAACTTAGATGGTGGAGATGAAGAAGTTATCGCGCTGACGCAAGGGCTCAGCTGTGTGGGGCTACACGTAACTCCCATTGAGATCTGAGCTTCAGCAGCCAGGAGGAGCACCACCATGGCACACACTGCAACGTATGAAATTGAAACCTTCATATTTGTTTCACTTTCTAGCTATGTTGTGTATAATTAAGAACTAGAAGTTTTGTTTGTGGAAAAGGAAAGTTTATGTGATGTAATGGGATTGAGGAAATTCGGCTTGGTTTCCCTCCCAATTTATAGAGGTGGGAGTTTGGCAAAAGGAGCATTGCAATTTTCATTTACCTCTCTAAACTTTTGACTTAAATTGTAAAATTGAGTTTGGCCCACTACTACAATGAATTCGGTGGCTTAATTTTATTACTAAAATGAAGAAAACCCCATAGAGTGTGAGATCTAAGCATGCAAATGAAAAAACTACTTGATCCAATGATTTCAAGTCACAAACAAAAGAGAGAACAGTGCCAAAAGAATACTGGTCATATGATTTGCTTTCTTTTCCCTGTGCTTGTACCGTCTGCTAAGCTTCTTTAAATTATTCTAGTGTCCAAGATTAATCTTCAAGGGTCACAATAGCAAGCTGGCTAAGAAAACAATAACAAGGCCACCAGGAAGGAATAATGTTAATTTTTTTTTTCAAGATAGGTACTAAAAATGCCTCTTAAGGAAGCTCTAGGTTGGGGTATTGTGAATGAAAAAAATAGCCACTGAGAGAGGATTCATACTAAAAATTGGACTTTCATGCGTCTTGATTATAAATTGGTCGGGACCTGATATAGCTATCGAATGTCAGAGGGTTTCAAACTAAAAAATGGAAGAAGATATATGTACTAAAAGTTTTTTTTTTATATGGATCATTAAAATTAAGAGTCTAACACTTTACAAATAAGTCAAACAAATATTGACAAATCAAACTTAGTTCTAAACCAATGAAGAATAATTTTTAATTAAAAAAGACACACATTGTGTTATTTATGCATGAGAATGGCATAGAGGAATTAATTCCTATGTATAAAAAAAATTCCAGTATATGGTGTGAACAAAATTACAATTACTTCAATTTTGGTGGAAACTTTTTTATATTGGGTCAAAATAACAAACAAATTAGATATGACGATAGCCACCGAAATGAGTATGGTTTATGGCTTACAAGTCCACTAAAATTGGAGGATTTATGACTTTTGCCTTCTTTCATCCGTTAACTTTCTTCGAATCTTGATATTCATACCAAATAATATATTTTTTTAATAAGGGTACAAGTGAAAAGTCTCATTATAATCATAATAAATCCCTGTATATCCAAACATTCAATGAGAAATCAACCCGAAGTAAGAAACCCTTTTATATAAACTACTACCTACCAAACAAATAAATAAACAAATAAATTAAACTCACATTTCGTGAGATTTAAACCCAAGACCTTACGATTTAGGCATGGTGCACCCACCAATTAAGCTAACAACTCGGTGAGCCCAGGACCTCACGGTCCACAGACCATATTCTCGAATTTTTATATATACATATATTAAACCACTTGTTAAGAGTCATGATGAAATTACCAAAAAACCAAAGTTAATAAAATCACCATTAATTAGGCACACTGTTTAGCACTATTACAGAGGGGTAAATTCGTTATTTCAATGTCGGTTTTTTCGTTATTTTCTTACATCTTAAGGGTGTTATCGTCCTTCCAATTTCTTCAGGCCAATTACCGCATGCCACGTGTCCCACTAATCTCTCCATTTCCCTTCTTTCTTCCCCCCATTCTTTTTCTTCTTCTTTGACGCGGGGGACAAGAAGAAATTAATTGGGCTTTTGAGCTGCCTGAATTGGTTGGATTTTATAATTACATTTTGGACTCTATTTTATTATTGGGTTTTAGTATTTTATTTTATTTAGTACTTTAATTAGTTTTGACAGGGTATTTAAGGTTTAGAAAACCCTAGCTTATGTAGAATCAATTATTTTCTCAAGTTTATCTCAGTTTATTTTCCTGGTATGGAATTTTTATCAACTTTCATCCAAGTGGATTCTTGTTGAGTTTGATTTCACGCTACACGCTACGTCAGTTGGTATCAGAGCTGGATGAGCGACTGGTGGTGTTAGCAACAGTCCTCTTGACGGTGATCAGGGGATTAGCGTTCTTCAGCAGAAGAACGACGCGCTGCAACGATGGGAGCAGCATAATAAACAGATGGATCTCCAATTCCGTCGCTTCGATAAGCTTTCCGATGAAATTGTAGATCGTCTGGATAATCTAATAAAGATTTATGCACGCAGGAGGCAAGTCGACAATAGAAAGCCAAGGCTGGAGATGGCTCATGGTGACCCTATTGAAAAACCTGTATCTATTTGCAGAAATCCTGTCGACAATAGAAAGCCAGGGGTGGAAATAGCTCATGGTGGCCCTATTGAAAGACCTGAACATGTTCGTAGAAATCCTATCTATGATAAAGGTTTTGAAGAGAACCGTCAACGACAACCTTTTCGCACAAGATGCACTATTAACGGTAAAATCTTTCCCATGACTATTGATAATGGTTGTTGCAAAAATATTGTGAGTCGAAAAATAGTTGAATTATTAAATCTGACTGTTAAGAAAAGGTGCAAGATTTTATTTTCTGTAGGGATGTATAGCTGTGAAACTTATTGCAATATTGTAGACATGGAGCACTCTAAAATAATTTTAGGGAAACCTTGGCAGTTTGATGAGGGTGCACAATATTCATATGATGATAATGTCTACAAAATTAGGAAGGAAGGAAAAGGTTATAAATTGATTCATTTACCAAGAAAGACTCCAACCTAAAACTTTTAAGGTAGATGGACAAATTTTTCTCACTAAGGAAGATAAAGAGATAAAGGTCACTCAGAGGAAAGATGAATCCATGACATGTGATACAGTTGCCAAGGATGAGGTCACTCAGAGGAAAGATGACTCCGAGATAATTGATAAAGTTGCCAAGGATGAGGAGAGTGTTGAATCCAAGACACCTGATCAATATGTTACCGTGGAGGAGGAGCAAAAAGAGTTGGTTGTGGAGAAGAAATCTGAATTTCCTCAATTACATGTGGAGGAATTCATGGACTTTTCTGTGTTTATGGGAGTTAATAATACTAATAAGTTCTTTGCAGCAGTAGATAAGCACGAGGCTGAAACGCAAGTGGAGGAGCACTCAGGGTTGGTGCAACAGTTTCTACAAGAATTCAGGGGTTTAAGACCTGATGACATTCCTGATGACTTGCCACTGATTCATGGTATCTGTCATTTTATTGATTTTATTCCTGAAGTGAGTTTGTCTAACTTTTCTCACTTTCGAATAAATCTGAAAGAGCATGAGATCTAGATGGGAAAGGTCAAACAGAAGCTTGAAGCAACAACATTTAGTGTGGCGGTCGTTCAAACTCAGGGACGAGTTTGATTCAAGTGGAGGAGAATGACGCGGAGGACAAGAAGAAATTAATTGGGCTTTTGAGCTAGCTGAATTGGTTGGATTTTATAATTACATTTTGGACTCTATTTTATTATTGGGCTTTAGTATTTTATTTTATTTTGTACTTTAATTAGTTTTGACAGGGTAGTTAAGGTTTAGAAAACCCTAGCTTATGTAGAATCAATTATTTTCTCAAGTTTATCTCAGTTTATTTGCCTGGTATGGAATTTTTATCAACTTTCATCCAAGTGGGTTCTTGGTGAGTTTGATTTCACGCTACACGATGCGTCATTCTTCCTCTCTCTCATCTCTCAACTCTTCTGTTTTTTATTCCTCTCTCATAATTTTCATCCCTTCTTTTCCTCTTTCTTTTCCCTCTCTTCATCTAATATCTCTCCTTTCTCTCCACTTCTTATTCCTTTGTCTTTGTTTTCTTTTCTCCTCCTACTTTCTTCTCCAAATTTCTTTCTTTCTCTCTTCTTTTTCTTTTAATCCTTTTTCCCCTCAAATGGCTAAATCTATAATTATCGCCTGAGAAAAGAAGATGAGAAACGTCCGAAGATCACCCATTATCGGTGAGATGTCATTTTTATTTTCAACATCCTTATATATAATATATTTGTTTAAAGCAAATGTAATTTGTAAGTCAGAACTAAACCTAAGAATTAGTAAATTAGAAGGTACAAAAGGAGAAAACATTAGATGTATCCATCCTATCAATAAAATTTATTAGTAACTAATTTAGCAGCAGGTGTAG
This sequence comes from Corchorus capsularis, assembly GCA_001974805.1. Lineage (NCBI taxonomy): Eukaryota > Viridiplantae > Streptophyta > Magnoliopsida > Malvales > Malvaceae > Corchorus > Corchorus capsularis. Next base: position 50,370 of record AWWV01014357.1, read on the forward strand.
CCCAAGAAAGTTCCGAAATTTAGGACCTTGATTTGGTAGGGTTTTAGTAATTGCAGAAAAATTCGAATTGTCACAATTTTATTGGTCGGGACTATGAATAACTTGGTGGGAATGGTCCATATAACAATTAATTTATCATACAAAAGGATTAAGATAAGTATATTAATTGTAGATCTTATCATCAAAACTTTTTTTATGGAACATTTCTAATTTATAAAGACAACTTATACATGTGGGGTTAAGGAAAATTATACAACATATCCTTAGTAGAGTTTTGTAGACTACATATAACATATGCGGGGTTTAAAGGTTGACATGTATTCTTTTTTTTTTTTCGGCAGTAGGTTGACATGTGTTCTTTAGTGAATAGATTTTAATTTTAAATACAAAATTAATTAAGGAATGGAGTATGTATGAACTTCTTAACTCGCTTGTAAAGTCTAAATTTTACACTGATAGTGTATTGTATAATCATCCTATAATTAATTGCCATTATGTATATTGTATTTGTCTCGTATCCAAACAAACCGACCCTTTCTTTTTCTATTTTAGGTACTTGATTTTTTTTTAATTTTTTTCTTTGTACTCAGAATTGTTAGAATGTCGTTAGGAATTGAATATGTTTGAGATGCAAAATTGATGATACCACGATACTGAAGGAGATAGTTCCAAGTGGCCTATAAGAACAAGAAATAGTGAGGACTGATGCTTAAACTTGCAAAGACCTGGAAAATAATCAGAGATATATGCAACAGAAGGGAGAGAAAAATAAAGTTGCGAGAGAATACTCCCAAACTAATTAAATAATGCAGCCTTTTCCTCACATTTCATTTCCCCAACTACCACATGCAAAAGCCAAAAGCAGGAAACATCCATTGGTATTGTAATTCTCTCCGTTTTTTCAGGACTCCTTAGTGAGAACGTTTGTATTGTCTTTGTACAAGTTTCCAATCCCTTTTTCTTTTTTCTTTTCTTCTTTCCAATCTTTTCTTTTCATCACAAATCCATTTCGAATCTACTATGGCTGATGATTTGAATAATTTATGGGCCAATTTCAATTTGTGTGAAGAAGAAAATGCCATTCTTGATATTACTCCTTCCTCTGTCAAAGAAACATTGGGGGCGGTTTCACACTGCCTGCTTGGTAAAATTCTTACCAAAAAATTCATCAAAGTGGATATTCTGAGGAATGTATTGTCCAAAGTATGGAAGCTTACAGGAGGAATACAGTGCAGGCAATTGGGAGAGAAAATTTATCTTTTCCAATTTGAGAGAGATGCGGAAAAAGATAGAATTTTGATGCAGCAACCATGGTGCTTTAACAAGGCTTTGATTGTACTGGAGGAATTTGATTGCTTTTCTCCACCGGAGAATATTAATCTTGATTGGTGTCTTTTTTGGGTACAAATTCATGGTCTTCCTCTTGCTTGCATGAATCAAAGTATTGGTGTGGCAATTGGGAAAACAGTGGGTATTGTTGAAGAAGTAGACATGAATAGAGAGGGTCTGGCTTGGGGAAGATATCCTAAAGTTCGAGTCACTCTTATTGTCAATCGACCTCTTAAGCGTGGTACTCGAATCAATCTCCCTAATTCTGGTATTTCAATTGTGAGTTTTCTCTATGAGCGATTACCCGATTTCTGTTTTGTTTGTGGTTGTTTAACACACCATGAAACATAGTGTGAAATAGCTTTTACCATGAAGAAAACAACTAGGAAATTGATACGTGAATATGGAAATTGGTTGAGGGCTGAAACTCCAAGAACAAATATTGCTGCTTTTGATGGTCCTTCTATCTCCATATCTCATCATAGAAGTGAATTCGTTGGAGTTCAAGGAGGAAACAGGATGGCTGGTTTATCTCATAGTATTAATCAGAATCCACAAGGAGAAGACATGTCTGAATCTATCGGTTACGGTGGTCGAAATATGGTTACTGGCAAGGTGGTTACAAGTAAGGTGGTTACAGAGGAAATTCCAACAATTGGGGAGAATATTAACGTGGCAGAATTTTCATTGGGCCTAATAACTGTCCCTGTAGAATTGGCTAAAGATTTGGAATTGCAAGAAACCGTTGCCTTAATTTCAAATAATTTGGCTGAAAGTAACTTCTATTCAGATGATTCTCCACAAAAGGCTTTTGTCACTGGTGCCAAAGTCAGTGACAAGTCTAACAAATCCAAAAGAACTGCTTCATGGAAACGTGCTGCTAGAGATTCAAATGTAGATGCTGGTTTGAGTAATTCCACTCCTCCTTCTTCAAGTGGAATTAAGAGAGGAAAGGGACTTCCAACAGTTGTCAGGACTGAGTTTTCATTCGGGGCTAAAAGATCAAAAGAGGTTGCTGGTACAAATTCGGCGGATATAGAGAGGGGTCAATTTGGCCCTTCTGCTCTTCATCAATGAAGATCCTCTTTTTGAATTGTAGGGGTTTAGGAGCTCCTCGATCAGTTCATATCCTGATGGAATTAATCAGGAATAATAACCCCATTATAGTGTTTTTATCAGAAACAAAAAAGATGAAGCGTGAGATGGATTGGTTTTCTCTAAAACAAGAGAAATTGTTAAAGGTGATTCATCTACTTCGCATGGAAGGTGCTTGACTAAGGAGATTGCTGAATTAGCTAGTTCATTTTCTTCTTATTCTTTTAAACATGTGAATTGTTCTATTAATACTCTTGCTCATAGTATTGCACAACTTGACTTTGGTGTTGGTGCATACTATGTTTGGTATGGGTTTTAACCCATGCGTTTTGTAACTCATCTCTATCAATATATCAAGTTCTACTTGACCATCAAAAAAAAAAAGTTGCGAGAGAATATTGTCATACCTAGTTTGAAGAGTCGTATATATAATGTGTTCAATGTTTGTTGGAACCGCTGAGATAAGAGGGCCCTGATCATTAGAACTAATAGTCAACAAGTCACACGACTATTACCTTGGGTTCAAATACTTGACAAGTCCATATACTTAGATGAAAACCTCAATTTGGTCCATCTATTTAAAAAAAACTATCAATTGAGCCCCTTTAGTTGCAAGATTGTGTCAACTGAGTCCAATAACTAACGGAGCTGTCAACCTGTTGACGTGGCCTATTAAGTGATGAGGTGGTACTGAAACATGGGGCCCACCATCGCAATATCAAAATATTTTTTCTGAAAAAAATAAAAAGAAAAAGGTTAAAATACTCGGAAGGTCCTCTACTTAGGTGAAAATCTCAATTTGATCCCTCTATAAAATAACTGATCAATTGAGTCCCTCTACTTAATAACACTTGTCAATTGAATCTCTCTACTTGATAACATCTGTCAATTAAGTCTCTCTACTTGCAGGATTTTGTCAATTAAGTCAAATCACTAATAGTTTGAATTGGGATAGTTAACCTACGGGGAAAAAATCACTAATATAAGAAACAAAAAAGAAATTGAACTTTTGGGAGGGGGAAAGGTTGTGGATGTTATTAATTTGTGCATTTAAGAGAAAGAATTAAGGGAGTTAAATTTCCGAATTTAGGGGTTCTTCACATGGATGTTTATTTTTAAAATCTGAACGGTGGAAGCACTAAGGGTGGGAAGACCAAACAACATAATGAAAACTTGGCCCTATCGGACAATCGGAAAACGAGATTGAAAGGTTATAGTTTGATTCGGCTAAGCTAAGTTTGGAAGAGTTTTGAGAATTTTTTTTTTTAGGAAAAGCGAGACCAAATTTGGGATCGGGAGGCGGAGTACAAATTTCTGGAGCTTTCGACGGTTATCGGAGGTCACTGGCGACGGCAGTGCGATGACTACAGTAGTGGGCAAACGTGATTTAGGCTGATTCAAGGCAGATTTTGAAGGAAATATGAGGCTAGATTGGGAGTGAGTGGGTGACATCAAGATCGTGAATTTGAAAATTTTGGGAGCGTTTGTCGTTGATAGGTGGCGAAAGTATGGTGGTTGGCTCAGTGGGGAGGTTTCCGGCCGATGCAAGGTGAGAGAAAATTAAAAGCGGTGGTGGGTTTTAGTGTTTCTGAAAAATTATGGTATAAATACTCGGCAAGTCCCTTTAGTTAGATTGAAGGCCTATACTTAATAATAACTATCAATTGAAGGCCTCTATTTACAAGATTGTGTCAATTTGATCCCTACCCAAAAAATGATATTTTAGTTTTCCAAAAATATGATTTTTCCACGTGTCATCACATAACGGCCCCAATTTGACCCTTTAGCGATTGACTCAATTGACACAATCTCGCAAGTAGAGGGACTCAATTGACAGTTGTTGTTAAGTTGAGTGACTCAATTGACAATTTTTTAGGTAGATGGACCAAATTGAGGTTTACGCCTAAATAGAGGGACCTTCCGATTATTTTGATCGTTGCCCTGATAATGGTTATTTTAATAGAAATGCAATGCACCGTCATCAATCATGAAACCAAATATATTAAGAGAATGAGATTCTTGGCGATTGAATACTGATTATTCCCTATTTAATTAGATTTTAGATACTTTATATTGAATGGTTAGATCTAACACAATGATTAATGCCAATTACGCCGCATCCATCGATTTGTACCTTTAAATTTTTCTAGTACATGTAGTAAATCTAATCGATCGATCCCCCTAGAGCATGTATAGAAAAAGCCAATATAATTCCTTTTGGCGTAATAAAAAGTGTATAAAGTATGAACGTGATGAATGTAATTAGTAACCCCACGTCTATAATCACAGAGAAATATTGTACTTAGATCTATCCATCCATCCATCCCCAACTCATCATGAACCAATTCCATCCCCTTTTGATTGTTATACAAATATTGCCAACCTTTCTACATTGCCTTCTTTTTCTTTTCCTTTCGGTGATCACAATGCAGAATTTTTATTCATTTTGCAATCACATGCCTTGTTTTCATCATTAATTTTACTTGCACTTGAATTTAGTTTAATTTCTCTCTTCTTACTCAGAAATCATGCTCCTTATCCTACATGATTACAAATAATTATTGTCCGAGTGGGGTTTATATTATCATCGATAGGAGAGGATTCGTACGCGTACTTATGCTTATGATTATTTGTAACTCAAACTAATTAGCTAATTAACACTCTACTGATATAAGTTTCCTTGTGTATATTGTTGATGTCAAAATATGTCGTGGCCTAAAATCGAACTCCAAGTGACTTGCAAGAGAGTAAACTGTGAGAAAGGAGTCCCCTCGGTGTCCGGAGAAGACTTCCTCCTGCGGTCAAGTCAGTGAAATTCTCATTTTGATGTAGTGAGTGTTGAGAGCATATGAGCTTATTTGAGATCATTCATACTTTAGGTGTTGCCTTATATATATGTGAGGCCTTGACCTTTAAGTGAGATTCTGGGATTTAAATGGTAAGTTGGCGTTGGGCCCAAATTTGTGGTGATGTTCAACATATATCATATGATTTGTAGAGTGAGTAACTGTTAGACCTTCTAGTTAGGGTTCAAATCCTAACAATTTATATAAAAAATTAATATAAAAATAGATCAAACTCACATATGATGATGAGATTTAAACCTTTGAGATCATCAACGGAACAATTATAAATTGTCTAAATATACTAAGAAGTCCAATTTATGGATTTGGACGTGGATCATAAGGAAAAATAGAAAATGCTTATGGTTTTTACATTTTTTATTACCATATAAAATAATTTTAAAACATTGCAATGTGTAGATAGTAGTAGCAAAAAAGTGAGTTGGGGTGCTTGCTGTACTGCATGCATGCCCTTCATCATGAGCAGGCATTGGGCATGAATTCATACCCACACCCACCCACCCTATAAAGTAGGGGATACTAATGCTATATATGATTAGGTCTTCATTGCAATTATTTTCTGCAATCATCACCTTATATCTGAAATTATCTTTTTCTTTGTCATTTCCCAATTCAGAAAAAATATTGAATTTGTTCCGAAGGAAAAAGAGGGGGGGAAATTAATCAGCATGATTCACAATCTGCTAACTGGAGAATGGCATATAATATATCGTGGTCCACACTTCCCAAATCGACATTAGATGCTTGATATAATTACTTGGGGCCCTATAAATCATAAGTAATTTCACTTTTAATCTTCACGCCTTACTTATAACTTGCTCTCTCTTCTCTAGTCAAAAAATTCAAGATTTCTAGGTTTTCTCAATGGTTTTATAATGATTATATATATATGATCTCACCTTTTGGCGAACCCTATCAAAAGTTTTTACCAATATCCTTTCCACTGCGATTTTACCTTGTTCACGAATCCCATTGTTATGGAGTAATTTTTTTACATAGTAGGTCATGACACGTGTCATCATGTTATGCGTCGCTCAATCTTTCTTTTTTTTTTTTTTTTATGTAAGGTGATAAAAATCCTTGTCTGATCATTTTTGTGTCCCCATTTTTGTTTGTGTTTTGTTATATCATTAATTTCTGTCTATATATGTAACCATGTCCTTTATTGTCAAAACGACTCGGATCCTAGCTATATATTGGCATCAAAAGTTGACTAATAACCCAAAAGAATACTATTGTGTTTTGAAATTTAATTACCTTCTTGTTGCAATGATTAGTTGTTGTCGACGATATGTTTTACAATAAGGATTATGATGAAATGAATGTTATACATGATTGTGTATTCACTATATTGTCGATAATGATTAGGCATGCAGTGCAAATGCGCAGTATCTGCATTCTGCTGCTTTGAATAATATTTAGAAAGAATAATGACTATACAAGTTTGGTCCCATGACATGACATGATAATTATATATTTTTGAAACATTTTTAACAATTACTACTATGGTAGGGATATAATCAAAAGGAGGAATCAATTTACAATAACATAAACATGTCTAGACTCTGCAGAGTCGGAAATCGAACAATCTGGAAATATGGCATTGGCATTTCTATGGTTTTGGAGCTTGTTCCTTTCCTTGTAGTTTCCTTGAGGACAGGTGTTTGGGCTATATAGTTGGGTTTTCTTGCTCTTTAGTTATAAAATAAGGGCTGAGGGTACCATACCACTTCCCATTTTTGTTAGTAAGTAAGGAGTAAGGAAAGAAGTGAAAGGGAGAAAAATAGGATTATTTATATAGAAATGAAAGTGATTCTCAACTTCCCATTTTTGTTCATAATCCATACTTTGTTTCTTTTGCTAAACAAAGAGTATAGAAGTGTGCCCCCAAGGCAAAGACACTAAAGCAAGCCCCAAGGTCCCAAAATCAACTGCATTTTAGTTCGAGCATAAAGAGTTTATGTCACTAATAATTCCAGCAAAATTTCGATTTTATCAAATGTTGTCGCTTGAGATATCCATACTTTGCTCAGATGCCAAATAATGTAAATGACATGATCCGTCTATTGATGAGAATGGTTTTTCTTTTCACCCAGTTTTCAGAACAACTTGTATACACAGAATAATTATAATGCTTTCTGAAATGAAAAATGCTGCAAACACCGGTTTTGAATTCCAAGCATCTAACTCTAACCTGCACAGTACACATCTGGTTGTCGCCAAAAGGAGAGCCTCTTATGCCCTGGTTGGTTTCGTTTATTTTTTGACCGAGTCTCCCTTAATAATTGAGGGTTGTCACTCTAACTAGCAGCATGTGTTGCAAATAGTAGGAAAAATCTACCAAGCTCCGATTCCAGCATCCATAAAGCAATAAAATTTCCAATTTCTGCAAGTAATAAATACAGTTAACGACAGAAATAGCAGATGACAATCTCAACTAGTCATTCCTCAAGACAAGAAAAACAACATTATTATAGACAAAGGAAAGGGCAAATGTTGCATACAAAGGTGCTTAAAACAAAGTGGAAACATATAGCGACTTTACTCCCAAGAGTAATCTGAACCTGATATGCAAAATGATGCAGGATGGAAAGCCAAAAGCAACCAAAACTTTTGAAGGCCTCATAGTTTAGATAGAAATATATACAGAAAGTTATATGGAGTAGATACCAATTATAGGGATAAAATTGTCATAAAGTGAATGCTTTGAAGCCTGATCTTCTACTGGTAAAAAAATAGTGTGATCTTCAGGTTATATGAATCACGAGCAACATAAATCAAGTGAATTGTGAGTGTATATATATAAGTGCAAAAGGATTTCCATTTCCAGCCTACTTTATTCATAAACCTAACACCACATCGATCCATGCATAGCATCAAAGGTGTCACAAACCAATAATTGCTTAATTAGGCTGGTAATGAGCAGTGCCATCTTTGACTTCTCTAGAAAGACATGACGCTATTTCTTCATGATAGTTCTTTTTCCCCCCTTTTTTTGGGTTTTTAATCTTTTTTTAACACCCTAATGCAAACAATACTACATTCATCCCAAGATGTTACACTTTGATGCTTTGAAGAGTAGACAAGCTAGAGTAGAAACGAGTACCTCCTTCAGAATGAAAACAATAGTGATGTCATAGCATACTGATTAAATAATACATCTAGTGTTCATGATTTTTAAAAGCTAATAGACTTCTTCAGAACCTCTAATTTATTGCAATATTAATCTATAACACATTGTGCCACCTCTAGCGAAACTTAATCGCCACTGCTTTTTGAATTTTCAATTGTTTTATGATGAATTTACTGGAGAGAGATTAACAGCCAGTTAGTTCCATGCTTTCAATCAACAGAAAAGAGAGAGGTCAATAATCCTCTAAAACCATTTCAACGTCAATATAAAGCATGCTGGATACTAATCACATTTTACAAAAATTTAGGTGGGAAACCTGGGAGCCTACCATGCGATATCGTCCCAACGAAGGAAACCACCATGGCCTCCAGCATCTGTGAACTTGTAAACAGCTCCAAGAACTAGTCACAAAAAATTATACATTGTCAAATAAAGAATTCATAACCATATTGGACACTTCCTAGAAAAACCAAACCTTGCAGAAAATAAAGATCAGTATGATACCTTCATATCCCTCAAGAACTGGATCCTCAGACAGGAGAAGGGGGGTATCCAAATCAATAAATCTGTACACAACATTTACAAGTCATAGAAACAATATAAACTTCTGAAACAGAATGCAAACGGTATTTGTGAAAGCTTATATGTAAATAAACAAGCTATCCCCCTTTCATTTCTAAACAAGGGTGATGATACTCACTTGAAACATCCAAGACCAGCAGCAAGATGGCCAGCAAAACCCATGGCCAGCCTGGTCTCGACCATACCACCAATCATCAGATTCAATCCCGATGCCCTAACCACCTCAATAATTTCAAGAGCACCAAGGACCCCAACTTTAGCAAGCTTAATATTAACAACATCTGCAAGTTCTCCTCCAACTATTTTCTTAACATCAGCTAAACTCCGACAACTCTCATCTGCAGCAACAGATATCCCATACTTGGTTTTCGCAAAATGACTAACACGACCAAGACCTTCCCAATCATCTCTATGAACTGGTTGTTCAAATAGAACAGGAGTCACCCCCATTGCTGCAAGAAAAACGATGTTTACTTTTCACATTAAGAAAAAGTTGGACCAAAACAAAAATCAATTTTAGATTATCCACAAGCAAATATTTCTTTGCTTTGTGCTGACTTTTGCTCATAGCTAGCATGCAGGACATAACTTGGTGTTTCTTATAAATTCTCTACCATGTAATTTCTCAAGAACTTCAATAGCCTCCTCAGGTCTGTATCCTTCATTTGCATCCAAAATGAATGAACAATCAGGGTGGGCCACACGTATTGCTTGTAAGACTTCTATGTCAGCTTTCAGGTTCTTTCCCACCTTAAGCTTCAAAGTTGTAAATCCTTGTTCACGATACTTTGAAGCTAATGCAGCAGCTTCAGCTGGGGAAACAATAGGAATCTGCACATATAAAAGGTTGATGTGACAGATGGAAACAAATGAATCTGGTAGACTACAAGCTGTAGTGGGTATTTCTTCCAAATTTTGATTTCATGTTTCAAAAAAGAACAAAAAAAAAGGAACAAGAAAGAGGAAAACAACAAAAAGTTAGAGGATGTGAGAAACTGAACCGTTATATCAGTAGTTATTGTATTTGAAGCTCCACCAAATAGTTTCCACAGAGGAATGCCAATGCTTTTAGCAACTGCATCAATCAATGCCATCTCAACTCCTGCCCTGACCTTCAATTGCAAGAACAGTGTAATAAAAATTCAAACCCACTTCTTTAAGGAAATCAATAAAGAAGGAAGTAACAAATTCCAACTAGAATGTAAGGTGCACATTCATGTGTCAGTCTTCCCCAACTGTCACCCTAACCTTTATTAGTTGCCAGAACATTGTAATGACAAAAAACAGATCTTTCTAATTCATGAGAACTGCATTAAGAAATCAGCTTCAGATGGAATATTTATCCAAAAGAAGCACAGCCATTTTATTCATAACAGTTAAAATTTGAAAGTGAAAAAAGAAGTCAGCTTTCTTTCTTGCCCTGACTTTCTTTTGCAAGAACAGTCTAATGAGGACTAACACTCTCATTTTTGAAAATTAAAAGATGGAACTGGATATAAACATGTGTTTTGACCAAAGAAAGAAAAGCATGTGCAAAACACACGCAGAAATATATACGTATGTACATTAGATGTTTAGTTGCAGTGTAATACATATATAGTTGTGTGTGTTTCATCTTAAAGGAACTAAAACATCCTAAACCAAGCGACTACCAAGAAAGCATATCATCTTAATGGAAGTAAATAGCATCTGGTATTGAGTTTTGAGATAAACACTGATACAAAGTGCTTCCATAGTTGACAGAAAATATACTTAGATCAATCAGACAATGTTTCAATACTAGAAAAGCGCTGCACTACTGACATTAATTTTGTATCATCCCAAGCCTGAATTCTAACTTCAAATCATCAAGGCCTTACTACGGCTTCAATAAAACTGAAATGGATTGAATCTCTCGGACAGGGGATATAGAGGAGGCAACAAGAAAACAGTTGACATGATCCCTACCAAGTAAGCCAACTATTATATGAATTACATTACTAGAAAAATCACAATTTACTTATGTCTTGTATCCCCACCATCCTTCACCAACTATTTATCACTAGCCTAAATGCCAAACAGAACAAAAACTATCATGATGGGAGTAAACGATTAAGCAGACTACTTACTTGATATAAACACAACCAATAACTAAAGAAAATGAATTAAAACTCACAGAAGCAAACTGATGTCCAGGCAAAACATCACTTATCTTCCCCAGAACTGCTCCAAGTGTCATGAAAGAAGAAATTGTAAGCATCTCACAGGCCTCCTTGGCTTTAGCCATGGCAGTAGGCTGATCTTCTGCGGTAACAAAGGGCAGAATTGGAGCCTCACCCCAACCAACGCATCCATCTTTAAGCTCGATCCTAATGGCCACGTTCTCCACCTTGTCAAGCCTAGAAGAGGCTATAGTAAAAGGAGCGATTAAAGGCACATTAAGTGATCTGTTCTCAGCCTTCTCAACTTCCACAGTGAAAGTTTCCATCAGATTCTTCAACCCAAATTTGGTTTCAGAAGCAGTGGGCGAGACTTCCATTGAACACCTGACAATATGCAGATTGCAAATGGGTTTTTGATAGTTAAGGGGGTTATGGGGTTTCGAGGCTTTCAATGGGGTTTTTGGGAAGAAAGAGACCCAATTGACAACATTTCTGGCTTTCCCTTTGGGGTTTTGTTTTGAGAGACTTTGACTGGTTTCTGAGGGTGAGAGAGTGATGTGGAGAGCAGCAGCGACTTCCACCATCATTGCTGACGATGATTTCTTGTTTCAAAAGGGCTTTCTTTGTTTGTTTATATTTTATATGGCCGAATCAGAAATTATAAAATGCTTTGTTTAATCTGTTGAACATTGAAAAGTAGTTGATAGTTATAGGTTTTTTCTAAACTGAAAATGTAACTCTCATGTCCCATATATGATACATCTGTTAAATTTGTGTTTCAGCTTTTGTCTCGTCTATTGTCGTTTGTTTGCCATCTCTACAGCTTTTTTTTTTTTACTCTTCTCTTGATTTTAGTTTTATTTATGGATTTATATATAATGCAGCAATTTGCTTTTTTGTTTTTCTTTGAAGAAGCAATTCTTAATTTTGACCACCAATAATGACGTGATTTTATATCTTTCAGTTGTAGTCGGCTTTAACTTTTGTGCAAGAGCAAACCTATGCTCCAAAATTTTAATTAGGCTTTCACCAAACAAAAAATAATTTGGCTAAATTAACTTACTCCATTGATAGTGAACAAATTTTCAATAACTAAGTTATGTGTTTGTTTTTTCTAATCCACCAGAAATTATTAAATGGGATTGATCCAGTATGTCATTTATGGGACCAACTAATAATATGATTACGACTTATCAATTTAATAAAATTTTATCCTAATAATATCTCAAATTTAGAGACTTATTCTTTATACATGATCTATAGTGGGTTGAACATTGGGTTAAAATTGTACCTAAATTTTAGGAATTCATTTAAAATGATAAAATTTTAGTGGTTAAGTCACAAAACTGACGTGGTGGGAACAATATTCCCATCTAATAATTCCTCCTAATGTACGTTTTGTAATTTCGATCTATCTTGATGCTTATTAATGCATTATATTTTATTCTAATAAACATAAATTTTAACTAAGGAAAATACTTTTACCCCGCTTGATTTTACCACCGATTATATTCCTTCTAATAATTAAGATAACAAATTAATTTCAGATTTAGTCCCTAGTTACAAACAAATGAAAAATAATTTTTGACCCGCTTGATTTTACCACCGGTTACCCCACCTAATAATTAAGATAACAAATTAATTTCAGATTTAGCCTTTAATTATACATAAGGAGGATTTGCAAGGATAAAACCCTTGGTTTTAGGGTATTATTGAATATGGTTTTATCATGAATGAAAGTATTTAGTTTTAATTATCACTCTCTGCGGCAAAAATCCACAATTTACTATCTTGCTATTAGATGTTAATTCGGTATTTCATATTGAATAATATATTTTTCTCTTAATTTGGTGATATAAGATTTTTTTAGGAAAAAAAAAAACTTTCTTGTATGAAACGAAAGTATAAGGACATAGATAACTACAAGAAAATCGCTACCGGGCTCACTTATGTAGTTATGTTTCACTTCTCATGGCACATCTTGGCTTAACTACAAAAATCTACCACATAAAAGTTAGGACCGATTCCCCATTTCGGGGCTTCCCTAGGACCGATTCCCCCCATTTCGGGGCTTCCCTAGGACCGATTCCCCATTTCGGGGCTTCCCATTTCAAGGAGATTAAATTTTAGGGATGTCAATGGTATTAGATAATAGGGTACCCGGCACTATCCGACCCGATTAAATAGGGTTGTTGTATTGTATAATCGGGTTAAGATAGGGTACGAGTATTAGTTTTAGTACCCGTGACGTGACGGGTTCGGATAATAACCTTAGGTACCCACTATCCGAACTCGGTTACTAATTAATTGTTTTAATATTAAATTTTTATTTATATATTATAATTTTACATAAAAATTACTCATAATCAACCTAATTAAAATTTGTTTATGATTAAAAATATAATTTCTAACTTTGTTTTACAATAATACAAGTTAATCTTAAAGTTACTCATTTAATTTTAATTATTTTATTATTATTTAATTGTAATGCAAAAAAATATTCGGGCTTTTTATCGGGTTCGAGTAGTTAACGGGTAGTTAATATTTTATACGGGTAGGGTACGGATAGTTATTTTGGAAAATAATCGGGTAGTTATAGGGTTCGGGTACCCTAAAAAATAATAGGGTTAGGGTACGGATACCTCAAAATTCGTGGGTACCCTACCCGTTGACTTCCCTTAAATTTACCATTTTAACTCTTTGCCCTTGATGAGGGCATGAAACTACCATCTCAACTCTTTGGCCTTGATGTAAGTTCATAAAACTGTCTTATCTCTTTCTTTTGAACATGTATCCAAAAGCTTAAGATTTCTAGTCACTAGATGTTTCCGATGTGGGACATCTTTAACTTACCAAATTTCCGATAGTCCCGTTCTATCACAATTAATGTTACATAGGAATTTACCTTTAGTTTAAAAATTTGTTAGGCCATTCATAAAAATAGCATTTTCAATTTTAAAATTTCAAACTAGAAATTGTAAGGGCATTCACAAAGGAATACCTAGAAATTGTAAGGGCATTCACAAAGGAATACCCTCCCAAAAATTGGCGTATGCCGCTAAAAGTGGCGAGCACACGGTATTCTTTAGTAAAAGGCGAAAGAATAGTTCGCTCTGTGCTCACCACACGGCTCCATAAGATTTCCAGGGATGACGTGCTTCCTTATATAGATGGGGAAGAGCCACCTACTTGAGGTTTTCTTTCAATGTGGGATATAGCTTCTTTCATAATAACAGACTTTTTTTTTTTGTCTACAGTGTTGTTGGCAAAGAAGACAGAGACGACCATTGTTCATTGTGATTCCCCAATAGACAATCTCTCCTTTTACCTTTTATAACCAATAAATTTTTCATTCACAGATTGCTCCATAGATTTAAGATTTTTCCATCTTAAGCTCTATTATGTTGTAATTTAGCTATCAGTGGAGGCTACTATACCATCGGCTTTTTCATAGCTTCAAAGACTAATCCTAGTCAAGAAAAATCCCTACTCAACATAGTAACTTACTGAATGATTTTTGTTCATCTTCACATTTTGTGGTTAGGCAAGAAATGAACTAACTCAGTATTAAGTTGTCAACTAACAATATCATTATATGTATGGTTACCAGTAAACTTCATTTTCTAAACCAAGTACCCTTATTTTAAGTAGAATAACTTTTCAAAACAGAGATCTTAATAACAGTGGTTGGATTACGGAAACACGCAAAATAAGAATTAATTAACATTAAAAGATATATAGAGACAATAATAGTCGAATAGTATTCGAACTAAGAATTGATTGAATACTTTCTTAATTAATGAAAATTTGGGCTAAGAATTGTAGGACTTTACCCCGAAGGGAGCCCTTCCAGAAATTCTCGAAGGCCTAGGGCAAGCCCAGGCCTAAGAGGGGGTTTGGAAATAGTTTTCAACCAGCAATAGACGCGCCTCGGTTAGAACCTCACTAGCTGCGTCATTGCCCCAAGCGCAAAGATGGTTTAACCTTCTCTTGAGCTCTTTTTTTATACCCACTTACAAACTCCCTCTTTTCTTTATTCACCGATGTGGGATATTGACAATGCCTTCTTCAAAGTTCCAACTTCTTACTAAGCCTCAAAATACTCGAAGATTTACTCAACAATCAACTTCTTTTGAGCTCAATGGTTCCCTAAGCAATTCTTTATCAAGAAAAAGTGAGCGTGGCTGTCGTCTCTTTCTTCCTACCATGTGGGACTCCGCGACTCACTCTCGCGCTGGCGACGCCATGCGAGGTATTTTGCTCTTCTCCCAAGCAATTAGCAGCAGATTATGAGGATACAGAGAGACAAATAGAAGCACATGAAAAGGTTTGTAATTGTTAGTAGCATGATTAGTTGGCAATGGAGTAGTTGTGAACATTCTACTACATGAAAATTGAACAACCGAATGAACTATGAGTACTTCAGTTTTTAGGTTTGATTCAATCTGTCAAGAGATTAAACTGGTTGAGATCTATTTTTAGTTACTTATATCAATCCATTACCATTGTTCAACATTTGGAACAAGAAATCTATAATTTTTAGTTACCTCTCTTTGATCTATCAAAACCTGAGATGTTGAAGTCTTTACCATTAACTTGCTCTCGTAAAGTTAACCCAAATTCTGTAGTGGAGTTCAGAATAGATTTGGACATGTGAATTCAAGTTCAAAAGAAGGAAACGTTTGGGCTGAGAAATTAGACAGGGGCCGCGCGAACGCAGGCCCCCACTACCACAAATTATGACGTAGGCTCTCCTACTAATAGGAGACCTTAGACAGGTGCACCTCCCAAGTGCAATGGAGGCCACAAGTCTAGGCCATGGGCCTTTATGATCGCCCATTGACCCCGTCCAGGTAAGTAACTTGATCGTTGGCCCATTGGTTACTTTTATATGGGTGCTCTCTCCATTCTCTCAGGTGTTCTTCCAATGTGGGATTAGAGTTTAGACCTACTATTTCTTTTACTCTACCTAATGCCTTCTCTTGAGAGATTTGAAGTTGAAAATCCACAAGTATTCAGTTTTCTTCTTTTGAACTTGGAAGAAGATAGCTAAGAACTTGTCCTTCCACTACTATCTAATGCCTAAAAATGAATAAATCAGCAAGCTACTTGATGATAATAGAGGGAATAAAAATGTATAATGTTGTTGGTACATTCATTGAAAACTGATTTTGTGATTCACTCGTTCTAACAAACATAAAACTTCAACTTTATCCACTAGTCTACAACTAGTTAGGACAGGTGACGAAATTATATATGGATTGGCCTCTCCAGTCCATTTTATAAACCGGAGAGGAGACAAAATCCTGTAAAATTTGTTTCCATTTTTAGTGGCATGTGTAAGTACATTTTGAGAGTAAAGTTTTTGAAGGGGTAAGAAATATTTTTAGTAACCTAATAAGGGAACTCATTAATTAGCATTTCCCTAAATTATTGTAATGTTTATAGACTATAACAATGTCTTTATTTAGCAAGAATATTATAATGCCTCTAGGCTTCAAATGCAATTCATTCTTCTATATTTACAAATTAATCTTATTCGAGATGGGTCCACCTACTAACTAACTAGTAAATCTCTCTCAACAATGATTTTCTATATACAGAAAATTCGAACTCGACGAGACCTTACTTACTTACAGGATCAAATATCGAACCACTCATTGTTGGTGCAATTCATTTCAAGTGAATTAGTATTTTCTCAAAGTAAAGCAAAATGAAAAAGGTTTAATAACCAGAAGCTACACACAAACTTTATTCAACTCACACGTTGCACTCTGACATAAAAAGAGTATATGTAAAGGGAGAAATTGATGCAATCCAGCAATCTGTGTAGATTCCTATGCCAAAGACATGAAGATTCTCTAACTTTTACCAATGGCGGGCATGCAAAGCAAAAACCTTTGCAAAGGAAAAGCCCCCTCAAGCCATTCCTTTCTTCTTTATGGCGACAATTACTTTCTTTCATACCAAGCTTAATTACAATAGAAACACCCCCCACCTTCCATTTTCATATATATAAGATTGGCTTCATCAAGGCAAATCATGACATAACAATATATAACAACACTATTATTGTTTCTGATATAACATCAACACCAAAACAACATTTTGGATCAACCATGCCGCATTATGAATCAGAGTCCGACGACTACGAGACCACCCCTCGGGTAAAGCTCTTTGGACGTGAAAGGCCGATGCGTGATATTCTTGGAGGAGGAAGAGGTAATCTACATTTTTGCTTTTATACATGTTTGGTAGGAAAGAATAGTGAAAACAAGGAAAACACTTTAATTTGATCAAAATATTAGGATGTCCAAGCTTGTTTTTCATGATGTAGTTTGTCTGTGGATTGGATTAGACAACTTTTTACTATAATTAGACCTTGAATTTGCAAACATCAAATATTTCTTTTTTCTTTTTGGTTTAACCAAGGGTATCCAAGCCTTTTTTGGCCTAAGATTAATCCCTCTCAGGTAAAAGGGATCGAACTTGTGTTCTCATCCTTATGTGCAAAGAGGCATTTTTCTTTTCTAGGTGAATACCGTGTGGGTATAATTCCTTTTTTGTTCATTCTTTAACTTTTCCTTCCTTAGTAGGGGCTAGGTTTTAGGAAAATATGTCATATTTCATTAGTGAGTGGGATTATGTTATAATGTTGCCAATCACGCATATGGCTTTGCAATTGCAACTTTAGTAAAGTGTTGAATTCTTAATTTTAGTGATCATGTCTCAATCTTGACTGTCTCACAAGTTAAATAGTCATGTTATAAAAAACACATTAATTGATTGAAGTTGCAATGTGGGACTTGTACATGATCAATGAAAAAAAGTTTCCTGATAAATTCTATAGCTGAATGAGAAAACATTTTTGACCATGAAAGAAATTGAAATTTCAGTTGCGGATATACTATTGTGGAAGAACAGAAACGTATCAGCAGCATTGTTGATTGGAGTAGCAATAATATGGTTTCTTTTCGAGGTGGTTGAGTACAATTTCGTGACTCTCTTCTGTCACATCACCATCACAGCAATGCTTGTGATCTTCATCTGGTGCATTTGTGCAAGACATTTCGGATGGTATACTTAAATATTCTCAATTTCATTTCACCACCCAATCTGTAGTTAATTGATCCAAATATAAATTCATTTCCAGGGATACTCCGAAGATCCCAAAGCTGTTAGCTGATGAAAGGGCATTCAATGAAGTTGTTTCCAACTTGCTTTGGAGGCTCAATCAGTTCTTGAAAAACTTCCTTCGTATTGCTGGTGGTGAAGAGCCTGTCCACTTCTTTCTGGTATTTATACAACTTTTTCCCTTCCATGAATTTGATTTAGATTAGTCCTCAAAATTTTCACCTATGTTCATTTTTATGCAGGTAATCATTTCTCTGTATATATTATCAGTAATTGGATCGTATTTCGACTTCGTTAATCTCTTGTTCATTGGTAAGATAAATCATAATCTGTCCTATGAAACAATATGCGATTTTTTCATGGCATTGAGCTAGCATTATTAATTAATGGTGTAATTTGTTTTTTTTCTCTCTTTATGCATCAAAAAGGCTTTCTCTTCCTGGAAACCATGCCATATCTATATATGCAATACGAGAAGGAAGTTGATTACCATGCTGCTCAAATGACACGAAAGATGAACAAAATGTACAGAAGGTTTGATTCAAGAGTTCTTAACAAGATCCCAAGAGGACCCAAGAAGGAGAAGAAGCACACTTGAATGATTAATTATCAGCTTGTGCCAAATTAAGTTGGAATTATTGTTTATTCCATTGATTGATGATGATGATGATGTACATTTCCCATAAACATGTAAGAAATTTGCAGATGTAAACAACTACTTGAAGTTCTTACCATGGAACAGATTTACATGTTGGATTGTGAATATTATGATTAATAAAAATTGAAAGGAAAAGTTGGAATCAATTATGTCATTGTGGAAGTTTGGCACCATAACACCAATAACAAGCCTGATTTGATTTGATTTCAATAAATTAACCAACAGAAGACAAATTTGGACTATGTTGAGATTAAAATGAACATTATTCTTCTCATTAATGACTCTAAGGAAAGATAAAAACAGAGTGCTCTGTTTGCTCTGCTTTATATTAACCAATTTGCTGTCCACTTTCACACCACTAATTGTTGGATCAATGTTTCACCAAGGAATGTCCACAAGTCTCTTTCTCTCCACTTCCTTTGCCCACCTTCTTTCTATATCTTCAAGAGATCCGCATTCTGGAAAGGAAAACTAAAGATTTTTTTTTGTAGCCTATCAAACTAGATTTTTCTGAATATATATGACATGGGAAAATGGATGAAGATTGTTTTTGGAATAAGATCTTTTGCCAAAAAATCCATTTTCCTCCTCCACCAAGTTGAAGCATTGACCAATTTCAACAACATATAGAGAAGTTGTCCCAGAAGAAAAGCTAACAGAATGACAAATCCAATCCATATCATAGATGTTTACAACATGAAAATAGGTTGCTTATGTGAAGGAAGACATTTTGACAGGTGTGAGAATATAAGTTCGATCCTCCAAAAGCGCAATTGTTGAGATAGGGCTTTAACATTTCGCGCTCCAGACCCGAAAAAGATTAGTCGCGGCCTAATAAGAATACCCTTGGTAGAAAAGAGAAGAAAAAAGACATTTTTTGATTAATGTTGCCTTGATGCAGTGCTTTTGATCTCTAATTATATGGAATTAGTAGTGGGGTACCATACTTTTGTCAGAAATCAGAAACTTCATCAGATTATTTACAAAGTAGAAAACATCATAGTGGCACATGTGTTTTGTGATGCTAAATTAAAAACATAAGCAAATAGTCATAAAAGCACACAGATCATACTATATAAAGCTTTCTGAAGCAATAGAACCCACAAATGTTTTAGTAGTTTTCAACTGTTTAAGGCAAAATACAATTTCTAATTGGCCTCCACAAACTACTTTGAGTTTGAGGTATGTGGAAACTCTAAAAAGTTTCAATTATTAAAGCTTAAGTGCCCACTTAGGCAAATAATTGCAATTTTTTAAACCCTTATTCTTGTATATATAGTAGTAACTTAATGGGGATATATAAGACTGGACTAGTTGCAACCTGCCCAAATTACTATTGAGGAAAATAAAGGTATTGTTCCTTTAATAATTGAACTATATTGGCAAGATGGTGGCCAACTAAACTAATTAGTGCTGATCACACACATATATGCTCAGAATTTGACTGTCATTGATTAAAATGACATTTTTGGCAGTTAATATGTAATAGATTGGCCTCTAATCAATTTTCTTTTTCCTTTTTATGTGACAAAAAAGAGTGGAGGTACATGCAAAACCAACCATCAAAAATACATAAATACCAGTGATACAATATAGTGGTGTTGACTGTGAATAACCCACTATTTTAAATTTCATGTCAAATTTTTCTGATGGTTTTGCCTGCCAATTCTAGTGCAAAGCAAGAAGAATCACTAAAAGCTGAAGTCTTAGAAAAGCAGAGGGAGGGAGTCATCAATTTAGGATCTTTTTTGGATCTTGGAAGAAATATTGTAATTATTATAAGTATTGAATTATTATTATTATGTTTTTGCTAAGTCATACGTTGACCTACTAGCATATATTTATATAAGAAGCACTCACTGCCTCAGTTTGGAAAGCTTATTTCACTCCTGGAGAAGTGAGAACTACCATCCATCAATACCCCCACTTCACTGAAGACTTGGGGAAGAAGAAAGTGACCGCGAGAGACGGAAAACATGGCAAGGGAACTGAAATTAATAGCAGCAGATGATGGAGGAGGGATTGGTGGTGCTTGGCTGGTGTTATGGGCAGCTTTGTTCACCTTATCTTTGATTTCAGCCATTATCTTCTCTTGTGCAGATGGGGTATCCAAGGACAAATCTTCTTCAACTGATACTAACTTTTATGGTGGTGGATGTGCTGCTGGTTGCGGCGGTGCTGGATGTGGTGCAGGTTGTGGTGGATGAATCATGGACTCAACAAACTCCACAGTTACCTTAGTTATTATACTAATGTCTCAAGGTATCTACCACTTTTCAGAGATCATAGAAAAGGCAAAGATGAGTTGATGTACTAACCATGTATTGTAGAGGTTTATGCAATTTGTAACTTGTAAGTGAAGTGAGGCAACTAATGGCTGATGTTAAGGAATACCATAGAAAAGCTGCATCTGTCCCCAATAATATGATGCCCATTTTGTTGTCCTAGACCTAGAGATCAGATTCCACTTATCATTGAAAGTGAAATGTCAAGCTTCTTTTATTTCACCATATATTTTGGCTGATGCTCTCTTCAAATAAGTACATTAATTGTGCTAGGTTTTAGCATATCTATATAACTCAATTGCATCAATGTTTCTTGGATTAGGCACATTCTGATTTTGAATGTAATTGCTGATAAATCTGTTATTTGCTCTAACGATAGTTGCTCTGCCTCTAGTCATTAAGTTCTAAATTTTATAATATCATTACTTGAAGTTTAAATATCAATCAAGTCAAGATGGCCGAGTTGGTCTAAGGCGCCAGTTTCAGGTACTGGTCCGAAAGGGCATGGGTTCGAATCCCATTCTTGACAACCCAAAACTATTTTTGTTTTCCATTTCTTTTTTATTGGCTTTGAGAAGAAATATCATGATTCTTGTTTAATTTAACTCAGCAATACGAAACTCTAACCTTTACCACCTGCTTTCAACAAAGCATTTGAGTCTGACAGAAAGCAACAATACCACACCAGATAATTTGTAAACATTACGCAATTAGCAATGAAATTTATGGAATATACTATATAGTTTGATATATCTTTTTCCAAAGTTATTAGTACGATGGATGAGTTCGTGGTGGAAATCAATTTTTGCAAGATTTGGCATCTGCCCATTCATTAATTTTTTTTTATTTTTTTTACTTGGAAAAAATGGATCATCACTTTACATTTGGAGATGTCCGTACGACAATTCAACAATCTTAACAACATCAAAAATATAAAATGTAGTAATTGATTAATCATAAGGTGGATCCTTAGAAAAACCAGTATCTTGATTCAAGCAGTCCAAGACAAGAATCTTCCAAAACCCAGTAATAATAAATAATACTACAATTTGGGTATTTAAATCCAATCCAGAACTTGTCTTGAATCTTGATTCCAAGTGATCATGCAGACTTCAATTTGGGTATTTAAAACAGGGGAGAAGTTGCAGCTCTGCAAACTTAGGGATTTCTTCCAAGTTTTGGTAATGAAGAAACAAACTTGTAACAAGCAATCTTCAAAATCATTCCCAATTCAAAATTGGGGTTCTTTGATTTCTTTCACCTCTTCTATTCCTCCAAAACCCAGAAAAGAAAAACATCAACTGCTCTTTGCCACAAAAAACAGAAACTATTTGTCATAATCAAGAAGAATGGTGCCTAATCCTAGACTTGGTAGAATAGAAAGGATAAGAGGGTTTATGAGGTGATTTACAAGGCAGATCATCAAAATCAACATCAGAAAATGAAGAATAATCTGCAAAAACCCTCTTATCTGATCTGCATCTGCAACACGCCCATCTGATTGCCAATTTTGCAGTGCGCCATCCAATCTTACAGGGTAACTTGGCACAACACCAAACAACTGAGAGAGGGCAAAAAATACAGAAAAAGCAAGCACTGCAAGCAAATTCTATCAAGTTTTCATAGCACTTGGAATTGGAACAAGAAGAAGAAGAAGAAGAAGAAGAAGAAGAAGAAGAAGAAGAAGAAGAAGAAGAAGCATAAGAACTTGCCTCGGTGTGAACATGAATCTGACTATTATGTTTTCCATCAAGGAATTTTACCTTTTCTTTGTCTCTAACCC
Organism: Corchorus capsularis; assembly: GCA_001974805.1. NCBI lineage: Eukaryota > Viridiplantae > Streptophyta > Magnoliopsida > Malvales > Malvaceae > Corchorus > Corchorus capsularis. The sequence goes on from AWWV01014357.1 coordinate 73,374, forward strand.
AAAACTTTCTTTCCATTTCCATTATTTTTGCTAATTCCAAGCTTTTTCTGCTTCAATATCAAGTTTCATCAACCTCCTCCAATGGCTAAAAATAAATCAAAATTTCTTCTCCAAATCTCTTACTGGGATCGGATTGCTTGCTTGCCTACCCTTCTTTTCAAATTATGTTTGCTGCTTTATACCAGCTTGGTTAGCTAAAGCTTGTTGGATATGCCTTGATAGAAAAGCAAAAAAAAAAAGAAAAAAAAGGCAAAAAAAAGATCTAATATTATGTTTGCTGATTTTAGTTTCAATTTTTCATCATAAAATTAAAATATTCATAACTGATAGTGATAAGAGATGAAAAAGTCATGAAGGTACTCCACCTAAGCTTTGACTGGATCCAGATTATTTTATATTTTCATAATAATATATAGAGTAATGCTACATGACCCTCCAGATGTGTAATCAGAAAACTTATTATAATTTCTAAAATCTTATTCAATAATAGCTTAAAATCAAGGGATTTACCTGTAAACTCTCCATATTTATAACTAGGGATTAAACTTGGATTTAACTTCTTACCTTAATTATCAGGGTCAGGGGAGCTAAATCTGGATTTAATTTGTTTCCTTAATTATTTAAGAGGGACAAATTGGAGGGTCAAATAGAATTATCCTAATATATATATATATATAATAATTAACTAATAAGTTGAATAATGAGTGATCAAATAGGTTGAAAATTAATTAAACCCGTAGTATCTGTCTTTTTCTTTTAGGCTAATTGCCCAATTAAAGGCAAAACGTTTCACAGTTGGCCTAATTTGGGGCAGAACCTTTCAATTAGGCCAATTTGAGGCAAAACGTTACAAATTGGCGTCAAATAGGGGTAATCTGTCAATTTGGGGCAGATCCTTTTCAAGAGTGAAAGAAACGCACTGTTAAGTCAATAAAGAATGTTTTATAATTATTAAAAATGTAATTTAGGGAATTACTTAAAATTTGAAAAAAAAAATAAAATAAAACCTCACTGAGACAACATCTCTAGTCTTAACAGTTAACACCTCCGAAAAGAAAACAAATTTGTTCTCATTACAAAGACGATGGAAAAAAAAACACAAAAGTTTCTGAAAATAATCCACCACTCAGCAATTTAAGTGGAAGCCTTTAATTTCTTGGGAGCCAATTGAGTCTCAGCCTCTTTTTCGACAGGTTCCTCTTCCTCTGACAAAGAAAGAATTGGTTTCCCCTTTCCATTGAAATCTGAAACCCTAATTCCCAAATTAAATTATGAACAAACCCTAAATTTCCAGAAAACATCGAAAAACCCATAAACAATTCAACCCAAAAAATCATAAAACAGCATTTTTTTTTCTAGAAACCCATAACCCAGAATCAATTATTATCGGAAAACCCATAAACAATTCAACTCAAAAAATCATAAAACAACAAATTTTTCCGGAAACCCATGACCCAAAATCGATTATTACCCAAAAAATAACATAAAAACACAAACATAAATCGACAACATACCCAATGCCCTGCTCGCATCTTTCCCTGCAAACATCGCATAAGGCCCTCCACACCCATAAAACATCCTGACCAAAATAAAACCCAAAACTCAATTTACAAATCAATCAATTAAGATGGAAAAAAATGGAATTTATACATATTTTCTGGTTTTATTACTTGGAAGAAGAGACGTCGTAAATCTGGCCTTTGATGGCAATAAGGAGATGCTTTTTTGGGGTCGGAGCCGTCGTAAGCTCTTAGCTCTTCCTCCGTGATGTCTCCCAGCTGAATTGGCTCTTTTTCTGGTTTAGCTCGAAATCTTCGGGCCTTATAAACATGCCGCACACGATTTTGTAAACAACCACCATCATCGCTATGATTGTGAAAAATCCCGCCGGGGATAGCCCTGTCACTTCCATCACTACTTCCATTGCCGTCGAGTAAATTCCCATGGTCTCTTAGTTTTTCTACTACTAGAAAAGAGAGCAATTTTGTTTGAACGGTAGAAGAGAAATGAAGAAAAAAAAACTAACACCTGACCCTTTAAAGGATCAAAACACTGCGTTTTGATGTAGGGTAACTAAATTCTTTTTCCTTTTCTATTTTTTGTTTAAATGGAATTAATTAAAATAAATTTAAAACATTTTATTTTGAAATTAAAATGCCAAGTGTCACCTTTTTTATGAATTTACGCGCCCTTAAGCGCGTTTTACACACGTTCCGTCCAATCTGACAGGCTGTCCCTATTTGACGCCAATTTGTAACGTTTTGCCTCAAATCGACCCAATTGAAAGGTTCTGCCCCAAATTAGACCCATCCTGAAACGTTCTGCCCTTAATTGAGCAATTAGCCTTTCTTTTATAAACTTATTTTTAAAATGGAGAGTTACAACTGGACCTGGTAATTAGTGGTAAGCTTGACAATGGGCCTGACAAGAGGCCAAGTCTGGCCCGGTTTATCATGGAATTTATATTCAATTTTAGAATTAACATATATTTTAAGAAATACTTATGTAGCAAAAATATACATTTTAAGAAATATATATTGATTTTTTAATTCCATAATAATTTCAGAATTGATTGTGCGAAAATAATAATGATTTATAATTTAGAGTCACGTATGTTTTAAGTTACTACTTACTAATACTTTGCAACGCGTTTCACACGTAGAATTGTAGTTTGGTCATTTGGTGGAAACGGGTTTATATAATGTTTTTGTTAATTTTAAAAAATATTAAATTTGTCTAAATTTCTAAAAATTATTGGGAATACACTCATCAATTTTTCGTTATAAAGAAATTTTGTTAACAATTTTTATCAATAATAGAAGTTATCAAATTTACAGTAATTGGTTATTCAAAATTTATGCATATATATTATCAAAAACTATACTTGAACCAACAAATTTAGTAAATTTTCATAATTAACAATTTCATCAAGAAATGGATGCTTTCAAATTTATATTATACAATTACTAAAAAAACTATGTAGTTTTGAAAAATACTTTACACCAACAAATCCAATAACATCCAATGATAAGTAATTTTTGTAACAATTTAATCAATATATGAGGTTATCAAATTTACAATACTTAGTTACCGAAAAAACTGTAATGGTTATGAAAAAAGTTATATATGTATCAACAAATTTAAACCTCTCTATTCATTCTCCACCATGCTCAAGGTTCCATTTTTCTTGTCCTCTACGTGGATGATATTATCTTAACAGGGAGTAATCCATCTCTTCTTACAAGCTTTATCAAACAATTAAGTATAGAGTTTGCTATGAAAGATTTAGGGAATCTTCATTATTTTCTTGGGGTTCAAGTGTCTAACACTGCTCGTGGTTTATTTTTGTCACAACAGAAATATGCTCAGCAAATACTGGACCTAGCAAACATGGCAGATTGCAAACCTTTATCCACGCCAATTGTTGCCAAGTCATCTGTATTGTCACATACAGAACCCTTTTCTGATCCCTCTTTGTATCGCAGTTTAGTTGGGGCATTGCAGTACTTAACTATTACAAGACCAGAACTCTGTTATGCTGTTAATACTGTCTTATCAGTTCATGCATTCTCCAACGGTGGGCCACTTTCAATTAGTCAAACGAATTCTAAGATATGTTAAAGGAACCTCTGATCATGGTTTGCACCTACTTAAGGACACGAGTCTCGATTTGTATGGCTTCTTTGATGCTGATTGGGCAAGTTGTACATTGACTCGTCGATCTATTACAGGCTATGCGGTTTTTCTTGGTTCAAATTTGATTTCTTGGGGGTGCTAAGAAGCAACAAACCGTGGCACGCTCTAGTGCAGAAGCTGAATACCGAGCCCTTGCATCAACAGCTGCTGAACTTACATGGCTTGCTTCCTTATTACGAGATTTAAACCTTCATTTGTCTCAGCCATCTATCCTATACTGTGACAACATCAGTGCTCTTTACATGTCTTATAATCCTGTGCTTCATGCCCGGACAAAACACATAGAGATTGACTACCATTTCGTCTGTGAAAAAGTTGCTCAAGGTTTCTTAGTTACTCGATTTGTACAATCTGCGCAACAACTAGCTGACATTTGTACAAAGGCTCTTCCACGTGCTCAATTTCAAGGCTTACGCAACAAGTTGGGTGTTCTTTCTCTATCACACCTCAACTTGAGGGGGAATGATAAGGACCACAATTCAAATCAAAATCAAACTCCACAATCTCAGCACAAAGTCAAGAATACAAATGCTAAAACTTAGGCTAATGTCTGCAGCATTAGTTTTGGCTTTAATGTTATAGCCGTTGCTTAATTTTCTCTTATTTCCATATCTTGTATTTATAGCTTTGTATAAATAGGCTCAGTACAACCCATAGTTGTATCATTGAGAAGAAGAGTAAATCCTTAAAAGTGTTTCCAAACCTTTTCAATACCATTTGCCAAAATATTACCACTCTATGAATATGCATCTCACTAATCTGATTCATTGCACAAAATTTTTATGATGAGGAAATAAGACTGTAAAAAAAATAAAAACTTGGATTTTGTTTTTTATGATCAAAACGAAGTTTTTGCTTTTGGTATTGTAATTAAAAAATTAGGGTCATACTCATGGGTTAATATAGAAATTGAGGGGAGTTTTCCTTTTTAGTTGAATTTATAGAAATTATAATTTAATTTAATATTTCATGGGTACAATGGAAGTCTCATTACAATATAAATAAATAAATCTCTTTATGCTCGAACATTTTATGAGAATTCAACCCATAAATGAGTAAACTACCTTAAATAACCTATCTAACAAAGCTACCTATTAAACAAACAAATGAACTAAACATGCATTTCATGCAAGTTGAACCCATTATTTCATTGTTCAAACACGATACACTCACCGGTTAAATTAACAATTCGGGTGCAATTAGTTAAAATTAATTTTGATTTAATAAATTTGTGATTTCATTAATTTTTGTTTTCATTTAGCAAATAATTGGACTTTAATAAAGAATCAACTTAATTACTCTTCCTTCTTGTTTTTTTTTGGTCATAGGTAGTATGTATAATAATTTGCTTATAAATGATGATTTTATACACACCCACATAACTTACTATTCACTATCATATATCACTATGGTTTTGGTTTTTACTATTAATTGGATGGCCTTGTAGAGCAAGAAATTTCGGCCAATCAGAAATTTTCTACAAATTTCTTTTGAGAATTTATCCTTAAATTTATTGGATATTTTCTAAGGAAAAAATGGTAGATAAATATGACACATGGTCTAACCAATTAAATTTCAATGTTTAATGGTTTGACCAATCAAAATTAAGTTGTGAGTCATCACCTTTTATCTCTAATTAAATTGAGATAATTGGTAAATAAATTGCATCATCTGGCCAATCAAATTTCAAGGTTTCAAGCATTAATCAATCAGAATTCACTGTTGTGTCATCTTATTTATCTATAAACAATTAATTTTAATTAGAGATAAATAACAAGGAGAAATTAAGTTATCTTGAAACTCTCCATCCCCCACTATAAATACCAAGCTCCTAAGTCATTTTCAACACACACAATTCAGAAAGCAGAAAAGCTCTAAAGCAGAAAAGCTCTGAAGTATTTTAGATGTTCTTATTCTGATCTTCACCAATCTTCACCAAAGCTTAAGAAGATTGAAAGAAGATCCACGTATGTGGAAAATTCTTCTTTCAAAGAAGATTCAATTATTGAAGAACTACTGAAGACCCAGTTATTGGGGAATTATTGAAAGAAGATCCACGTATGTGGAGGATTCTTCTTTCAAAGAAGATCCAAGGAAGATTATCAAAGATTTACAGAAGCTCGCTTTCAAGAAATTATTATTTTGATCTTCATCAACATATTTGAAGAAGATTATTTGTGTTCGCTCAAGATCAAGTCATTCGACCCTTGAATCAAATTATCATCAATTCGAGATCAAGTCATCAAAGACCCTCGAATCGAATCAAATCAAATTCCCAAGTCATCAATTCAAGATCACGTCGTCCAGACCCTTGAATTAAATTATCAATTCAAGACCAAGTCATTCGACCCTTGAATCAAATCAAATCAAATCAAATCAAGTTCTCAAATTATCATCAAGTTCAAGCTCAAGTCATTCGAACCTTGAAGCAAATCTTGAAGCATAATTTTGCGAAGGAGAAGAATCAAAGGACAATTTCTTATTATTAGAATTTCCAAGGATTGTACCTGCATTCATCAATCAATAAAATTATTATTTGTCTCCAATCTTTCTTGTCTTATTTTTAGACCTAGAAATTTTGTGTGTTACAAATTTTGGCACACCCAGTGGGACAATCTTTGCCTCTCATCTCTTTTCCAAAAGATTCAAATCATCAAAATATTTCGATGGCTTCGTTGGAGGAACAAGTTGCATCCCTCGCTATAGCTGTGGAATCACTAGGCAACAACATTAAAAAAAAGGATGAACAAATTTCCTTTCTAATGATGAAAATTGCTGAAAATAAAGGCAAAGACAAGCCTCAAACTCTCCAACAAATTGATGACAATAAAAATGTTCAAGAATTTGGTGAAAATTCCACCAAAATTGCTGCAGAAGATCTTCAAAGTATTTCTTCTGACCAAATCAAGGAACTCATCAAAGAAGCAATCAAAGACCAAGCCGAAAACATTGCTCCTCTTTCCTACACTTATGCAAAGCCTTATTCCCAAAGGATTGATTGCATGAAGATGCCTGACAACTATCAGCCGTCAAAATTTCAACAGTTTGATGGCAAAGGAAACCCAAGACAACATGTCGCCCACTTTGTGGAAACATGCAACAATGCTGGCACTTATGGAGACCTTATGGTCAAGCAATTTGTTCGTTCTTTGAAGGGCAATGCTTTTGATTGGTACACAGATCTCGAACCTGGGTTAACTGACAATTGGGAGCAACTTGAGCATGAATTCCTAAATCGATTCTATAGCACTCGGCGCATTGTCAGTTTGATTGAACTCACAAGTACACGCCAATGCAAAGATGAAGCTGTGATTGACTACATAAATAGGTGGAGAAATCTCAGCCTCAATTGCAAAGAAAAATTATCTGAACTGGACCCTGCACTATATTCTTCAAGGCATTAAACCAAAAACTTTTGAAGAATCGGCAACTCGAGCACATGATATGGAGCTTAGCATTGCAGTTGGTGGCAATCAAGAGCCGCCTATTCGAGAATCAATAGAACACAAAGGGGGCAAATTTGTGACCAAAGAAGTTGAAAGCAAGCAGTCTATGGCAGTAAGCATAAAGTTTTTCAAGACAGCCAGTGACTCCAAAAAGGTGAAATCCAAATCCTCCCAATAGAAAATCAAAATTTCTTTGAAGGAAAAGCGAGAAAAGGAATATCCATTCCTTGATTCTGATGTCCCAAAGATGTTGGTGTAGACACCCATTTTTTGTTGTATATCCTTTTAAATTTTGTTATTCACTTCAATTTTTGCACTTAAAATCAATCATTCATTTAGGTCATTCATTTTTGCATCTTAGCATTTTGGTAGAATATTATGACTTATTTTGATATTTAGCACTTAGCTTTTATTAGATTGCATTCAAGCTTTAACACATAGAGAAAAATGAGGAGGTATTTCCAATTACCAAATATTACAAAAAAAAGGAAAAAAGAAAAAGAAAAAGAAGAAAGAAAAAGAAAAGAGTTTCTGGTTCCACTCTTGCATTTCCTTTTAAATTTGTTTGCTAAGTTTACATTTTGTAAAAAATACAGAATAAAAATATAAAAAAAAAGCAGCAGTCATCTACATTTCCCTTTATAGAAATACAAAGAGAAAAAAATCAAAAATTGAAAACTACAAAAATAATAATAATTCCTTCCCTAGAGCACCACTTTCTTTCTTTGTTCCTTGATTAAGCTTGACAAACGCAGTGGAGTAGCCACATTAGCTGACGTCTACAGACAAAGCAAAAGGCAGTTAGCAGTGGATCAAATTTCTCATTTAAAACACAATGATAGCAAGGATTTCATGCACTCAAGTCACTCTTGAAGGCAAGAAACAACAAGCAAGGCTGCAGGACAATAGTACTCAAATAAATTGCGATTTGCGACCAAGAGCCCACGCAAAGCAAAGCAACACATCAAGGCAGCCAACAATTCATCAAGCATAAGAGGCCAAAATGCAGATAAATCAAGAAACATTTCTTTCAAATGATTGCAGCAAACTGAACTTCACAAATGGACGGAATCAAGCAAGTGCAACAACGCAAAATTATCAAATCCCAGCATGTATTTTTACATTAATACATAGGCATAGGTCCATTGCATTTTCTTCCATCATTTACATGACCACATAAGCCGCATATCATCTTTGGATTTTCATTTCATCATCACAGTTGGCATTTTAGAGGGTAGGTCATATTGCATTTTCAATCAAAACATTGGCATCATATCACTTAGCATACAAGGTTTAAGCAGCATCATGGGCGTATATACAAGCATGCATTTTTGTTCATAACATTACATCAAATTCATTTTAGTGTAAGATCATGACATTTTACAAGATCCCAGCATATAAAGGCATTCAAATCAACTCATCATCACATCATTTTCCATTCAATTCAGTAGTGTAGTTACATTTTGAGTTAAGGCATGATCTCATTGCATTTCGCACGCACAAACCATATAGGCATCTCACTGCATTTTCATTCATCAAAATCTAAAAGAAAAAAAAGAGCACAAGCATTATTACTCATCAAGGGTTGAGTTCCACAATGTCCATTATTCAGGGAAATTCAACAAGGAAAGTCTAGGCCTAACAAGATATTGCAGCAATCAAAAAGAAGAGAAGCACCATTTCAGTCTAACTCAATATCAGGGAAATTAGAATTCTACCTCGATGGCTGTCAAAACAGTATTGGTGCCAAGCTTTAAGCCTGTGTTTCCATTCGGCCAGCTCAGCAAGGGTCACTTGCAAGGCAAGGAGGCACGTGAGAAGGAAGTGGCGAAATTGATCCATAAACAGACAAAAAACAGGAAACTTCATCACCAGCTCTATTCACGTGCAACAACAAATCCTCACCTGCAGAAAAAAAAAACAAAAGAAGGTTAGAAGTGGAAAAAAGAGAATTAGGAAGATTCCTCCTAATTTGAGGAGTGATGATAAAAAGAGAGGAAGAACATAGTTTTAGGGAGAGGACAGTTTTCCAAGAACTCAAAAAACCCTAGCAGAGAGTTGGTTCCATTTTTTTTTTCTGATAGCAGCTTTTTTTCATAAACTTAGAAATTTTCCTTTCTCTAGTCCTATCTTTTCAAGACCAGAATAAATACACAACAAGAAAACCATAAAGAAGTTTTTTTTTACCCTTTTTTAGTACTACAGAAGCCAAAAATAGTTTGGTTTTTCTTACTTTCTATCACCAAGAATCCATTTTTATTCCTTTAGTTAACATCGCAAACAGAAAAGAAAAAAAACAAACAACAATAAAAGGGGTCTTCCCGGCGGCCTGGGTTTCGGGTCTAGGCTTCTTAAAGCTCATTTAGACAAAACGGCTCGGTCAAGGGAGGGAGTGAAGTAAAGGGAACGACTTACCTGACTTCTAGGTCGGTCCGACGGAGGATGGCAGAGATCTAGGGTTCGGTTTGAGGTTCGGTCTAGATGGATTTGAGGTGTTTGGAGGTCGCTATCGGCGAAGCCGACACCAGGGTCAATGAAAGGAAGTCCGTGCGAGCTTTTCTGGAAAGTTTCAGCGTCATCGGAGCTCCGATGAAGCTCCGACGCGGCGGCGATGATTTCGGATGGCATAGGGGGGTGGCGGCGCACTTTAAAGGAAGAAGAAGAAGTTAAAAAACAAAAGGATAAGTTTAGTATTTATCTAAACCCTAGAACCCATAGCCAAGATCCGATTCGCCCCATAGACCGGCGGGTCGACCCGCCTCAGGTAAAATTCTAAGTTTTATTTCGATTTAGTCCCTATTTTGTGCACTGAGGTCCTTTGTGTGGTCATTTAATTTAATTGAGTTCAATGAGTTATCAGAGTGTTCATTTAAATACCTAATCTAGTGTAATTGAGTCCTTCTAAATTAGATTTTAGTGCAATCAAGTCCCTACAACTTTAGAACTAATTTAAGCTAATTTAAAGTTTCTTTTCACATATTTTAGAAATTAGATTAGTCTCATATGCATTCATATTTAAATTCCATATTTATATTGCCATTGCCAATGCTCATTTTCTTCAAAATTAAAATGTTTCCCGTGAAGGGAAATGGGGGCGGCTCATTCATGCGTGTCTGAGTTTGCTCGCCTTCTCCCGAAGGCTTGGAAATTTCTGGAGGTCGTTTACCATTTATTGGGAGGCGGCCAAAGGTGTTCCTCGTATAATTGATGGGTAATTAATCTTTAATCGGAAAACATGCATCATGTGCATTCATGCATTTAGGAACTGGGCTTAGTAATTTCAATTAATAGTTAAAGAAAATCCAAAAAAGGGAAATTGAAAATGAAAAAGAATAAAACCATTTTCTTCAAAATTAAAAAGAGTATGTGCTTGAGAATTGTTCTCTTTTAGTTTTCCAAGATAAAAAAATAATCAATTAAAAAAGAAAATTGGGTCTTTCAAAATTAAATGAAAAGTTTTCCAAAAATCCAAAAAAATAAAAAATAAAAAATTCAAAAATCAAAAAAGAAATTCATTTCAAGTTTTTAAAGTATTCAATTTAGGTCTTTTCAAATTGGAAAAGTTCCCATCAAGTTTTCAAAGTGTTCAATTTAAGTCTTTTCAAAACATTCAAACATCATTTTTCAAATAGAGTCGTTTCAACGGTAAGTTTTAAAGAAAATCCTCATCATGAGGAGCCCAAAAAGAGAACAAATAATAAACGGGGAAGTCCCCAACATTCCTATTTCAAAATCCAAAACCTATTTTTGCTTGTTTATTTGCTTAATTTCAAAAATTAATAAAAGAGTTCAATGGCATGAAGATACTCAAGAATAGGGACAACCAATAATAGAAACCCACAATTAATTCTAGGCTAGTCAGTGCTGTCTTTTTGACGGGCGTCGTGGGGGTGCTAATCCTTCCCCACGCGTACCCGACTCCCGAACCTTTAAGACTCTGGTTAGAAGGCCGTTTATTAGGTTTAGTGTTACCTTGGCCAAGCATCAGGTTAACATTAGGCTTAATAATTTGATAGGTGGCTAATCACACCTAGGTTAAAAAAGATTAGTGGCGACTCCCCATAAGTTTCAATAGTTTCCCCTTTAAGTCGTTCAACGGTAGGGTTCGATCACCCCCGGACCCGGGACGTTGCGACAGTTGGAAGAACTTTTGAAATTTGATCTCATTCAATTGCCTGAAACGAAACGGCCTGAAGAAGCTAATAAGGTGAATGATCCAAACTATTGCAAGTTTCATCGTTTAATCAGTCATCTAGTGGAAAAGTGTTTCATTCTCAAAGACAAAATCATAGAGCTTTACAAAGAATGAATGATTGAGTTTGACGATGAAGTCGCAACATCAAATTTTGTCATGGCAATTCCAATTCCAAGTATGAAATTTGGATCTTTTGATCCTATGAAAATGCATGCCAAGTCAACTTCAAATGATGATGTCAAGCAAGCCAATGGGGGCAATGCTCGCTCCTAAGCATGAGGCTAAACTGCACAAAAAAAAAATGGTTCGCTAAGTTGAAAATCCTGCAAAGGACGGTATAGGCAAAACTTAGAGCACAAAAAAAAAAAAAAAAAGAACTACATAAATGACTTGATCCTTCACATTTGAGGGTACGTAGGCAGCTGATTCAAATTGTCACGTTCAGTCACCCAAAAAAAAAGTCCTTTGAACCTAGTTTTGGTTCAATTCTTTCAAAGTCTCAAAATTGGCAAAGACATTTAGAGAAAGTGTTTTGCAAATATTTTCTCAAGCCATGCAAAGCTGCAAACAAAATCACCAAGGATCATCTCAAAGTATAACATGCAAAGATGTAGGCAAATTTAACACCAAAAGCATATCAAGGTTCAAGACTTGCCTACTTGCTACACTTCAAATCGTGTACGTAAACAAGTCTTGAGGGGGCATTTGTAGAGCAAGAAATTTCGGCCAATCAGAAATTTTCTACAAATTTCTTTTGAGAATTTATCCTTAAATTTATTGGATATTTTCTAAGGAAAAAATGGTAGATAAATATGACACATGGTCTAACCAATTAAATTTCAATGTTTAATGGTTTGACCAATCAAAATTAAGTTGTGAGTCATCACCTTTTGTCTCTAATTAAATTGAGATAATTGGTAAATAAATTGCATCATCTGGCCAATCAAATTTCAAGGTTTCAAGCATTAACCAATCAGAATTCACTGTTGTGTCATCTTATTTATCTCTAAACAATTAATTTTAATTAGAGATAAATAACAAGGAGAAATTAAGTTATCTTGAAACTCTCCATCCCCCACTATAAATACCAAGCTCCTAAGTCATTTTCAACACACACAATTCAGAAAGCAGAAAAGCTCTGAAGCAGAAAAGCTCTGAAATATTTCAGATGTTCTTATTCTGATCTTCACCAAAGCTTAAGAAGATTGAAAGAAGATCCACGTATGTGGAAAATTCTTCTTTCAAAGAAGATTCAATTATTGAAGAACTACTGAAGACCCAGTTATTGGGGAATTATTGAAAGAAGATCCACGTATGTGGAGGATTCTTCTTTCAAAGAAGATCCAAGGAAGATTATCAAAGATTTACAGAAGCTCGCTTTCAAGAAATTATTATTTTGATCTTCATCAACATATTTGAAGAAGATTATTTGTGTTCGCTCAAGATCAAGTCATTCGACCCTTGAATCAAATTATCATCAATTCGAGATCAAGTCATCAAAGACCCTCGAATCGAATCAAATCAAATTCCCAAGTCATCAATTCAAGATCAAGTCGTCAAGACCCTTGAATTAAATTATCAATTCAAGACCAAGTCATTCGACCCTTGAATCAAATCAAATCAAATCAAATCAAGTTCTCAAATTATCATCAAGTTCAAGATCAAGTCATTCGACCCTTGAAGCAAATCTTGAAGCATAATTTTGCGAAGGAGAAGAATCAGAGTACAATTTCTTATTATTAGAATTTCCAAAGATTATACATGCATTCATCAATCAATAAAATTATTATTTGTCTCCAATTTTTGTTGTCTTATTTTTAGACCTAAAAATTTTGTGTGTTACGGGCCTAACAATAACATTATGTTTTCTGATTTAGCACGACTAACAATAACATTATGTTATTTTACTTAAAACATGTCTAAATTGTCTATTGAATGTATATGATACTAATTTTTCCATGTCTAAATCTACGGTTTTACCCACCGCCAAAAATAATTCACCTCTCTTTCATTCTTTCTTTCTACTTCAAGCTCTATAGGATAGAGCTTCATCAATTTCAAGTCAAACTAAAAAATGAAATCACTATTTAAATTTGCTTGCTACTCTTTTCTTCGTTACACAACTGGAGCATAGATGAGATATTAGATTTCGAACAAAATTATATAAATTATGGGGTTTTTTTTGTTCTTTTGCCATAAAAAGGACTGATTTGTTGTATTGGTGAATGATTCAACACAAGAAGAGAAACTTTGCAACCTTTTTTTTTGTACATAAGAAACTTTACAATGTGATTTATTGAAATTTATGGGTCGTTATTGTCCACCACATTGTCTCTTTAAAAAAAGACTATCAACAGTTAGTTTGCTAGATTTTTATTTTTATTTTTTGAAAAATAGATAACTTTTATTCATGTAACTGATTTTATAATAATTTTAGGAATATCATCCCTCATTACATCAAATCTCAGTAAAACTATGTAATCGATTACTTTTTGCACCGGAAAAACTGAATCTTCCTTGAAAATCCAAAACACCTGTCGTGAATCATGTTGATGTCTCGCTATCACGCCCATCACCCCTCGTTGTCGCTTGTTCTTCCAAACAAAAAGCTTTGATCAACGATGATCAAGTGATTGATTCGATGAACAGATCTCTTCCTTGGCACCCAAAAGAAAAGGATTACAACGATTTTACCACATATCTGAATAAATAAAAGATTGATCATGCTTAAAACTATCATAAAATTCAGACTGGATAACTCAGATTAAAAAAGAACTAAGACTAGACTCGAAACTGACTCAAAAAAACAAATTGACTCAAAACAAACTCAAATAAAAACTGTGACAGATCTGTAGATCTGAATCTCTTATTGAAAACAAAAGCCAAATCATCCTCCTTCCCTTGACGTGACAACCAAGGAGGAGTAATCGAAACACTAACGAGAACTAGAGAGAGAGAGGGAGAAAGGGAGAGAGGAGCGGCTAGTTTGCTAGATTTTTATTATTGCCAATTAGATTATGCAGCAATCAAAAGCTTAAGTTTGGAGCAATAAATACAAATGGAAAATTTTTTCGTGATGGTGAAAAACTTACCAATTTAAAAATACAAATCGAATTGTATAATTTTGGTCTGCATTCTTTCTTAAAAAAAATCAATTTATTTCAAGATATTTATCTAAATAATTAAATAGATATGTTATTAATAAAAAAAATTATGAGAAGTAAATTATACATTACAATTATGGTGGATTTACAATATCTTTTTACATAATTAATAAAAAAAAAGTTTAATGGCAAAAAAGAACACTGATTAAAAAAATTATTACACTATAAAAGTAAAAGTATTTATGAAATTTTAATTTCTTAATTAAGATTTTTGAGTTCGTAATTTTATATAGAAGTAAATGAATAAAAAATAAGTATAGTACAATATAGTATATTATATATTATATTTTATAGTATAATAGTAATAGTAAGATAAGATATAACTACTTATAGTAGTGTAAAAAAAACAATAGATTTCCTCCAAAAAAATTTAATAGATAATAAATAGAAAATAATAAATATAGAATAATAAATAATTAATAAATTGGGGGTATGTTGCCGCCAACAAAAATTAGGGTATTTTGAAAAAATCCAACTGGCGCGTCCAACGGCTATCTTCAGACTTCAAGGAACGACTTAGCTTCAATGTTAAGCAAATTCCCTTTATAATCACCTCCTAGTTTTGATTCGGTCTTTTGTTTTAGCTTTCTTCTCATTCCTAATTTCTATTTTCCAAACAAAAAAAACCCTATTTTGAGTTTCTGCCAGAAAAACAGAAGAGAAAAATTTTGCTTTGCTTTTCAATTGCGATTTTGTTCCACTGCTGTCATCTCTCATCAATTATCAGGTTAGCTTTCTTGACGTTTGATTTCTCTGCTAGGGTTAGGGTTTATTTGTTTGGGTTTTCTAATGATTAAACAAATGTGTGTTTTTAAGGCTTTCTTGACGTTTGATTTCTCTGCTAGGGTTAGGGTTTATTTGTTTGGTTTTTGTAATAATTAAACAAATGTGTGTTTTTAAGGCTTTCTTGTTTGAATTTGTTGTCTGATCATCAAACCCACTTTTTTATATTTGTATTTCTTGTTTGAATTTGTTGTCTGATCATCAAACCCACTTTCGATTTTTGTATTCTGGTTTGAATTTGTTGTCTGATTTGGGATATGGGCTCTTTGTGTGCAGAATGGAAGTTAATGGAAAAGGAAGAAACTTTGCCAACACCGACTTGTGTAGTACAAGTGCTAAGGGTTGCCGACCAAGAAATTCAAATGCTTCAACTCCAAAGCCCCCAGGGGTTTCTCTCTGCAAATATTGGATGTCTGGCCGCTGTTCCAGAGGTGATTCCTGTTGGTATTTGCATTCATGGTCTCTTGGCCATGGATTCACCCACTTAGCAAGGCTTGAAGGCCACAAGAAGGTACGCATATTCATGTTTTCCTTCAATCAATTTTGGGTATTTAGCTTTGGCCATGAAATTTTCCTTATCATTTTTTCTCAGTTATTAATCTTGATTCCCTTGTTTTCGTCAATTTCAGGCTGTTAAAGGGATTGCCCTACCTTTAGGATCGGACAAGCTTTATACTGGAAGCAGTGATGGAACTGCTCGACTATGGGACTGCATTACTGGAAAATGTGCTTATTCCAACAATCTTGGAGATGAGGTTTGGTCTATGATCACTGAAGGCCACTGGGTGTTTATTGGCATGAAAGATTTCATCAAAGCACTGAATATTCAGACATCAAACGAGATTAATCTAGAAGGGCCGGTTGGACAAGTTTATGCCATGGCTGTTGCCAATGATAAGCTTTTTGCTGGGACACAGGTGATTCCTCTGATTTCCATCCATCTTTCTTTCAATCATTTTTTACATTGACTTATTTTTGGTTTTAGGACAAAACTGACATACTCTATTGGTTTGTTGTAGAATGGTGATATAATGGCATGGAGAGCCAGTTCCGAGGCCAATCCGTTTCATCTAGCAGCATCTCTGCAAGGCCATACTCGTGCTGTCTTATGTTTAAGTGTAGGAGAGAACATGTTATTTTCAGGTTCTGCAGACAACACAATAAGGGTGAGTTGCTCCTTAAAAAGGTTTATGTTTGTGTAAATTGAAGGCAATAGGAGAGTCTTTGTTCAACCAAGAAAAGTATTATTGGTTTCAAACTTACGAATGGCTCACCTCCATTTAGCTACAAATTTTATTCAATTGATATGCTAATTGATCTGTTTTTCCCTTTTTGTCAGGTATGGGACACTGAAACATTGCAGTGCATTAAGACTTTGAATGGACATGCTGATGCCGTGACATCTGTTATTCACTGTAATGGGCACCTGTTCTCATGTTCCCTGGACGGCACCATAAAAGTTTGGTTTGCAAGTGAAGGACAACAAAATTGGGAAGTGATTCATACCCATAAAGAGGAAACGGGTGTGCTCACACTCTGTGGCATGAATGATGCTGAAATGAAACCAGTGTTGTGCTGCTCTTGCAATGACAATACCGTTCGCCTATATGACTTGCCTTCATTCACTGAGAGAGGCAGATTATTTTCGAAACGAGAAGTCAGAGTGATCGAAAGAGGTCCGAGTGGCCTATTCTTCACAGGGGATGCAGCAGGATCGTTGAGTGTTTGGATGTGGGTGCAGAAGCCTCAAGAAGAGGCCTCATGATTGTCACTCAATTTGCTGCAACTGACTCCCTTACTCTGCTAATATCATCTTTTTGGCAATGAAGTGTAAATCTATATGAAAAATGTAATATCATAGAAATAGTAGCAGGTCTTGTGTTTATTGGTAGTTGACTTGTAACAAATTACTTGTTCCATCTTGAGAACAGAAATGAAAGAAAGCTTATTCCTGTCTTTGTTTCTGGCCCTTCAGGGTTTAAAATGTTTAACTGTTAATAAAAAAAAAGATGTAGCATTTCTTTATCAGATTCATACAACTGAGCTTGATTTGGATTTTAATCAATTTCGTGCTGTTTCTAAATAACAATATGCACAGATTGGTGTTGTTTGTAACATGCTCTGTTTATTCTTGGAACCTTGGTTCAATAACGAGTTCTTGCTCTAAATATGAACAAAAACACTTTCTGCTCTACATATAGACCACAATTAAGGATCGATTCTTCCATCATAAAATAGTTTCACCACAAATCGAATCCATATCCACTATCAGTTTCTTTGAATTTGATTACAGATTTACTAGGTATTTCGTCCTGGTCATGGATTGATCCCATGAGCTATCAAGAATATATTGAAATCCAACTTGTTTCAAAGTCATTCCTGAATAAATTGAATTTGCTAACAACTGAGTTGATCTCACTGGTTATCTCAGACGCTAAGTCGGTTGCTGACATTACTAAACCAAATATAAAACAAAGATATAATTACCCATCTAAACCACCTACTACTGTTGTGCCAAAAAAAAAACCACCTACTACTGTTTGGCCAAAAATGTATTAGTTTATGTTTTGGATGGGAAGAGTGAGTCGATATATGTTAACATTACCTAGTACAAATTTAGTAGGAAGTTGACGTTTAAACAAAGCTTCATAATTTTTTGGCCAAAAAAAAAGCTTCATAATTTCAATTAGTAGAAAAGTAAAGTGACCATTTGTGAAATTAACACCATTTTTCATGTCAAACAAGCAAGTGTGTACAATATATACTTGAATTTGGATATATCCTTTTCAATTTCTAGCTGCAAACTTGCAACTATGGAACATAATCTTGTCAACAAGTGTAATACTTATTGCAACAGTAACATAGGTTTGGCGGACATTAATTGAGGGAAATTGGATTGCTTACACAATTGCTTCAAATTATTGTTTTCTTGCTCCTTCACCTTGCTGGTATGGCTCTTGTCGACTTCTTCGCTGCCTTTTACCTCGACGAGCGCCTTCAAGACGAGATAGAGAAGTCCTCGACCATTGCTGAAGGTAGCTGAAGGATAAAGTTACCTTAATCAAGAAGAAATAAAAAAAGAATATTAATGAGAAATCAAACTCTCTTTATTATAAATCCTATAATAAGTATAATTTCGAATTCAAAAGCATCATAAGTATTTTAATCCAAAAGTTTACATAGCAAGGGTAGGACTAGTTTCCAGTCTTTGGAACTCTATGATTTGATAATCCAATACATTTGAAAAACATCTACTAATCAATAATCCAATACATTGGTGAATTCACAAAACTGGTGTGGGAAGTTGTGGACACAATCCTAAAATGGGTGGAAGACACCAATCATTTTTTGGAAGAAGTTAAGAAGGGAGGAACATGATTATATCTATTCTAAGTGAGGGGAAACAAGTTGAAGAAATAGAGAGCAATACTCCAAATGCTGATGATGTCAAAGGACGCATTAACAGAGCTTTCAAAGATGCATTTTGGGCTGTGCATATGACAGTGTCCTACTAGAGTTTGTGAAATCTGTAGAGAGCAAATTTTCTATAATTTTTCATTCAAAAATATGCCAAAGATTACCAGCAAATGCTTCTCTATGATTGTGGGCAGACAGTTTGTCTTTATACCTAAAAATACACAATCACAAACCATATAAACCCTTATTCTCATTCTTTTTGTTGTATTTTTTTTTGGATGTCTCAAAAATAATTATTTCATCTAATTTATAATTTTCGACCAAAAAAAAATCTAATTTATAATTTCTGAACAACAAGTATTCTTTTTTTCTTTTCTTTTTATCAATACACTGCAACTTTGCCAGCATTAAGCAACAAGTTAAAGATGAGAAGAATACTACAAGTCTACAACAAAGATAGACAAGTTAAACATTGAGAAAACTTCTACAACAAAGAAAAGTTTCCTCAAAGATGGGTCAGCAACGCTTGGATTTGCGAAACGTTGGACTCTTTATAATTTATTCTACCAAATGGTTAAAATTGTATGAATACAGGATTGCAATCAAACATATACATAATATATATAGGAATTATCTTGAAATGTGTTTACATATACCCATCAAAATTTGGGGAGATATAGATAAATAAATTTCTATACATTTTATTTCCATTTCGGCTATTCTCAAATTTTCTCTCAAATTCTGTCATGAATATAAATCACCGTGGCATGGTTATCATACCTAGACCATGCCCAGATTAGACCGCTTGACCTAGTGGCATTGCTCTTGACTTGAATCTATTTCTTAAATGAATCTTTCATGCAATGGAGTCAATTCACCAAGAGAAATTATTACCCCCAAAATGGGGTTAGACAGCATTTGCTTGAAAGCAACACTTTAACAGCAATTTATAAACTGTCATTATTTCACAGAATTTTTATAAATCTTTAGAAGTATTAAATATATGCTGTTAGAAGCTAGAAACTGTGTTAGAGTCACCCTAAAAGAAAGTTGTATAACATGAGACTCAAACCCTAGGCATCACCTTTTTTTCCTGGTACTAAACCAAGATTTTATGAAAGTTCCTATAGCAGGGGAGAACAAAAGGGGAGGTGGGGAGAGGGGGCACTCTCCCTGGTCTCCTCAAGACAGAAGGCCTCATAGCAGGGAACATCACCAGACTATCATTTCAAGTGATTGAAGCAACAAACGAAAATTATAGTTTATATTCACCCTTCCGCCAAAGAAAATCTATATACAAAACCATGTTGACTACAGAAGGAATCAAATTTATTTGGTCTTGTCAAAGGATTCACAACCAAATGGCATTTATTTGGAATTGCTGTTCATTGTAAGAAAAGTGTCATGCGAATTAAACCTAACTTAACTGATTCAGGTTCTAAAATCTAAAATATTGAGTGTTTTCTATTCATTATTGGTACCAACTAGAGAGATGCATATATGTGATAGATAACAACATATATTTTCTTCAAAAAGAATCACATTAATCCACTTGGACAAACTACATCGTATTAATATCATAGAAACAAAGGTTATGCTTCATTAGAAAAGCATTTTACTGACCTTAAATCATGCCTTTGAGAGCATAATCACTCTTCATCTGTCTCAAAATCGCCACTGGAATCAGAGTTCAATTCATCATCACTCTCTTCTTGAATTCCATTCATCAATTCATCATCACTCTCTTCATGCTTTCCTGACAACTTCCTCTTCATAATCCCTTCAACTATTGAAGGTAGAGCCTCTTCATCGCCATCATAATACTTTTGAATCCGCATTCTTAGCTCTGAAATAAAAAACCCCACTTCCCTATTACTAATCATACCCAATTACAATTTCTATTTTCTATGTATTCTATTAATTCCTTCAATTTGTGAGGAAATGTGAAAACAAATCAAAACATTACAAAATTTTAACCTATCAATAAGGAAACAGCAATAAGATTTAAAAAAAAAAAAACGATTGTGATCTCTACCCTGAAATTTCCCTGAGAAATGAGAACCAAACAGACAGTAAAGTTTCAGAATTGGGTTACCTTCAGTACTAACATCGTCGTCGCTGTCTTTGGCGGAGTAGAACCTGAGTTGCGAGCGAGTCAAAGCGGAGAGTGAGGGCTGCTTGGCAATTGAGTTGAAACCATGACAAGCGGCGAGTGAGGGCTGCTTGGCAATTGAGTTGAAACCATTAGATTTAGTCGAAGAGAGAAGAAATCTAGAAGCAAAAAGAGACATGTTTCTAAGCAGAGCTTGTTTCATGGCTGGACAGTAGGTACTAGGCTCCTTCTTGTCCTTTTTTTTTTTTGGGACAGTACAGTAGGCTCCTTCTTGTCTACTAGTAGTATCTTTTTAGGGGTTTAGGGTTTTAGATTCAAAGGGAAGTGGCTTTTATAAGGCCCTGTTGGTTTTGGTTTTAGCGGGTCAATTTTCTCTGTTTTTTTATATTTTCTTTTTTGGGTAAAATTCTTTATAATTATATTATATATATATATATATATATAATAGAGTATATCTTAAAAACTGGCTATTAAAAAAAATGTGACTTTCATAATCCCATATATCAAAACTATTGTTTTATTCTATGATTAGTATATTATCTCTGTACAAGAAATAATATTTTTTTCTAAATTCAAATCCAAGGTCAAAATCAAGATTAACTATATGATGTAAAAATTTATTATTCTACTTCTATATATATAGTGGTGGTGAAGTTTCTAAATTTTACAAAAGGATTAAATTCATCGTACTATATAAATTTATGGATTAACCATTTTATTCTTCTGGCCAAAAAAAAAACAATTTATTCATTTTTATAGATATAAATACATGCATCAAGCCATCAACCCTCTCCAACCATAGTTAACCCCAATACTCTAACAGAGATAAGATAACAAACAAGTATTCATCAACCCTGGAGGTAAATTAGGGGGACAACTGACAAGAAATAGGCAAACACTTGAGTCAATTCTTCAAGGTGGCAAAAAGTTAAAGGGACTCAAATGTTCCCAAAATTTTCAATATCAGCAATAAAGCTAACAATTTACTATAACCTCCCTCTCACCAAATCTATAGGACTTCATAGTTCATAGTTACAGCAATCAGACTCTGATAGACAGGCCAAGTTTCAATATACCACCAAACATTTTTGGTTTTTGGTTTTTGACATATCTTATATTACTAAAGAACAATGCAGTGTTGCTGGGACACCAACCATCCTTCTCACTGCTGTAATATGAAAATGTTTTTAAAAGTATATATGCATCAGTACATTTAACAAACAAGACATTGATCAACTCCGCACTGAGTATGCGACGTGGCCTGGCCTCTAGGAAGATGTATCGCAGTGCAAAAACTCCAAGGAATAGCCCTGTAATACTGACCCAATAGCTGATACCGGTTTTACAGGGTCAGGCTTCTCCTTGCCACTCCTCATAGGTCAACCCACCAAGACAGTACCAATGGCTTTGTAGATTCCCCTGGCTTAAGCTTAGTCCAAAAATATTAGTATGTCAGAGTGCCTATTTGGCTCTTCAATCCTGTATTTTCCTCAACCTCTAACAACTTAATTACTAAGTTTCATGCTCACTTTTCTCGTCTTTGTAGCCTGAGGCCTTTCCACTTCTTCCAATCAAATATGGCTCAGGCAAGGAACTGTTGGCATGCATTTCAAGACCCTGATAAGATCGGGTTACAAAAAATTCTGCTCCAGATTTAGCTATTCCTTTGACAAGAGAATCAGGGTTGCTGTCACGCAATTGCAAAGCCTTCTGCGTTGTGTTAGCTAAAGCAAGACTTCCTTCATTGTCTTCATCTCCATTCTCTGCATACATTTTGATCAATATAAAATACCAGGTAATGCACATAGTAGTGTTAAGAAATAATAATTGCACTAGGAAACCAAATAGGGCATGAAAACAGTACTTGACCATTTGACCATTTGTTAACCAACAAAAGCATGGCATGCTCGGCAATGCAAGTAATTTCTCTGCTTCTTCCGTCAACATAGCCGAGAAGTTCATTGGTAATATAAGCACCAGGAAAAGTTGAGATTTCCATAAAGGATGATTTGTAGAATCTATTTTGATGGAAATTAATGTGTAATACTTGGTGCTGCTAGGTTGGAGGAAGAGAAAAGATTAGAGAAATTAGATGGAGCACAAGGTAATAAGGCATGGGAAACAGTAGGTTTTGACCTGAATTAGATATAATGCTGAAGGTTCATGAGAGTCAAGGAAACAAATTAAATAGAGAAGATGAAATATGTGTCATGATTGTAGAAGGAAGATAACAATTGGAGCATGTGGGGGAAAAAAGAAGAAGCAGAAGAAGAATTTATGGGGGTAGGGTTGTAGACAAAATAGAAAATGAGATAATGGAAGACATAGATGTGATGGTGAGAGTTTTCCAACTAAAAGACAAAGGAGCAACGTGAGTGCTAGAATTTGGGGAAGATTGGGAATCAGAGGAATCTGCCACAGAACTAGATGGCAAGGGAGGATTTGGGTGAATTCAGTTGCAAAGGAACACATTGTTGCAGATAAGGGCTGACCTAACTGATACCATGTAATTAATTTATATTTTGACTATAAATTACTTTATAGATTTTACCTATTTACATATACTGTACCAAAACCCAACAGAATGTCGAGGAACTAATGGGGCAAAGTAAGTCAGGCAAGACAGAAGTTGAAGAAGAAGAAGAAGAAGAAGTAGACTTATGAGTTATGAGATGCCAAAAAAAAAAAAGACTTACGAGTTATGAGAATGAAGACTCATAAAATGTGACATGATGACTATTGTAGATGACCATTTGAAGGATCAAGACATCTATATCCAATTAAAATACATTTTTGGGATCTAGGAACTAATTTATGTGGTAATTCAGCGGAAATATTGGAAAAACAAGCACAACCAAGAGAATAAAGCACCGTCAAAGCTTCTGTTGACACTCTCAGTCTAAAGTTGAGAATATAAAACAGCGCAGCAAACTCGAGTATAGCTAACTAGAACACACTATAGCACATTAAACTTACAATGGTAATTATACTGTTTTAGGATTCTGGCATTGATCATAAAGGAATGATTGCATCAATATATTTTGATGATATTCCTTAAAAGAAAAAACAAAAATCTCTATTCTCTTTTTAAAACTAACAGAATTGCAATTTATATGCCAACAATAATGGAATCGAAAGTGAGGGACATGTACCTTGGAGTTCAAAATCTTCAACATATCCACCTTTAAGGAAGGAAAACCGTGCTTCTTCTGGTTCATTCCTAACCTCCAATGGAGAGGAACTAATCAAATCTCGAAATTCCATCACATATTTTCCTGTCCATTCACTTCCCCTAAAGAATGAAATTTCCAAAGTCAGATATCCCAAATGGAAGCAAAACAGGGGAAAGAAACAGAGATTTGAACTACAAGCACTTGTATTTGTAACCAGAGCATTCCTCCTGAGTTTTCATGCCATGACACAGACATAAGAAACCTACTGAAAGAACAAACAAGAAAATACATTTTAAAAAGCATACAGAACCAATTATAATATGTCAAATAATTGAAAATGACTGGTGGTTGCAGGAGAAGTATTCGTATTGCCATTCCCAACCAATTTACAAAGCTTAGTTTAGTCGAACTGAAAATTTTAGAACCAAGAAATACTGATAGATACGCAAAAAAAGATACAGATTGAGGAAAGATTAGGGGAGGGGTGGATGAGAAGAGTGAGAACAGTCAAGAAAGCTTAAAAAATAATAATAAGACAAGTTAATGGTTATGCACCTGTTGAAAGCTAGCATTGCTTCAAATGGAGTAATAACTGGCGCTAAGAACTCTTTGCTATCCAAAAGAGCAGTTTGGGCACAGGAGACATAGATGAAAACATCACACTGCAAAATTGAAATTTTTTGTTTTTATTTCAAAATCTCTTACTTAACATAAAGGCAATCAATGAGCATGTTTCAGAGGTTACTTCAGGAAAGTTGGCAAGTTTGGCAGGATTTGGTCTTCCCATGACAAGAGTGTAAGCCTTTTTCCCAGCGCCCATGATCAGTTCCTTCATCTGATGAATCATGTGAAGGTAGCCAGCTGCACCAACAGTTGCCATGTTATAAGTGCATCTTCAAGCATGAATAGAACAGAGTAAATATGTTACGAGTGAGAGGGTCCTCTGCAGAATTTTAAGTTTTAGAGGATCAAAATGAAACCCTACCTACACCAAGAGTTCCTACTAAAATCCCAACCATGTTAGAATCTTTTGCCCTCTCCACAAGATAATATCTGCAAGAAACATCAGCCACATTGAGCAAAACACAGTATATAATAGCATGTTGATGCAACATAAGTAACAGGCAGAGAATGTATCATGTAACCAAATAAAATATAATGGGTGCGTTGACTCAGAAAAACAAGTGGCGAAACTTGGGAAAAAATAACGAAAACTGAGAGGCTGAGAAAGCAAGAAAAGTTGAAAGTCATACCTACGCTTAAGGATCCTTTTCTGTTGTGAAACATCAGTCACTAAACGATCCTCTGTTGCATCATATCTGACTAAAAATACAAACTTTAAACAACGTGCTTAGCATAAAGATAAAATAGCATGTTCTCATTGTACATAAATCAATAGAAGAAGCTAAATGGACTAAAGCATCACAAGCAAAAGTAAATTTGACATGTCCTTTATTAAAAGGTCTAAGGAAGTCTACCAAAAGCATAGAAGCAAAGATATATAAAGGTGAAAAACAAAAATAGTATAATGGTGGGTTCAGAAATCATGTAATCGGAATGATATAAACCATGAATAGGTGGTGATAATAGGAGGAAATCAAAGTAAGACCTCATGCAAACTAGCGAGTCAACCATTCAACTGCTTAGATGCAGAGGAAGAAATGCAGCTGTAAACAACAAAAACTTCCCAACTCGCACAAAGCTCTCAATCAAAATTTGCTAAGCCATAGATGCAAACAAGAAATGAAATTTCCTTGCTCTGTGGTGTATGAACTCCTACATTTTCATGATTGAATGTATCATTGAGTACTTTCATAGTATTTTGGCAATATATGGGGACAAACAGGGCAGTATATATACCTATTTCACAGCCATTAAATGTTAGCACAACATTGGCAAAAGCTGAATTATCAGGCCCAACCCATAAAAGCAAGTAATCCTCCATTCTCTGTCCCTCTGGTAGATCCCATATCAAGCCTCCTAGACTGTACCTAGTACCACTTGCAGCACCAAAACTGTTATTCGTAGTAAGGCTGCCCAACAGTCCCAGGAGTCCATCAGAATTTCTATGATCTTCTAATGGATTAATACTCGAACAGATAACGTCAGCAAATATGGTTTCCGTTTTTGCCTTGGGCATAGCTTCCATCAATGCTGCTTTGATCTGTGATATGGCATGTGCATACTCTAACCCATAAAGAACCTGCTCCACCAAAGATAAGACCATTAGTCTTCATAGAAATATTTTTATTAGCTAATTTGAGCCATATATATATCAAAAACAGCTAGAAGAATGATGCTATGGTTTCTATTGCATTAACTCCAGAATAACTCAAGCTCAAGTCAAGGTACTAGTACTTTCAACTATCTACAATTCGATGATTAAAGCATTTAGCTAATTATGGCAGCTGGAAATAGCCAGCTGAACTTTTATTTCCATTTCCTGTAGCAGCTAAGCCTTTTCCTGTTATATAAGGCCAGCTATATTGATCATACGCACCATGATACTTCTGTCAAAACCATTAACAAGCTTAGAAAAATGAGGTATTCTTTCCTCTTTACTTTAAGTTGTGATCTGTGCTCCTCCTCTTTTCACTAGTATTCTCCAATAAATTATATCTTCTCACAAAGGCATTCCTAGGTCTCCTCACATGTCCAAACCCTTGAATGTATCTCAACAATTTGGTATTCAATGGACAGACCTCAGGGTTAGACCTATACAGTATACACCCATTTTCCTAATTTATCTCATCTTTTTTCTCATCTTATTTCCTTTTTCCAGGTAAAAAGAACTAGGTCCAAGGTCAATGTGAAATACATAACACGACTCGAACAATAAGATCTCATATCATTAGATGAAACTAGTAGCTTATACAATATATTTGCTATCTATATATGCAACTAGATAACCTACCCATAAGAACTACAGCAGAGAAAAAAAATGAATAGTTGAAGAACATACATCAGGACAAATCGTTATCTATTTATCAGGTGAAATATAAAATTCTATAGCAAGTGAAAAGATACAAAATTCTACATTATTTATCGTACCAAAACAGGCCTTCCATTGGTCAAAAAGAAACTCAATAATTTCTCGACACAATTGGATATACTGAGGGAAGCTTTTCCAAAAACACAGAATGCCGGAAGAGTTGAGGTTCTGCAACAAAAGTCAGTCTTTCAGTAGGAAAATTATGAAGTCGAACACATAATCTAAATGGAGAAAAACTGAACCATGTCTAAAGTCACATCTTCAAACTAAACATTATGGGAACATAATCACAATAAACAGAAAACAAAAGAAGCAAACTATGCTGAAAATCCCGTGAGAGAAACCCAGTAGATGTATCTTTCATGACAGAAATGACAACTAACTCTAGCAACAATTCCAATGTTATTAACTTACAAGCAGTCATACGAAAAAGTTAAAGTCTCTCTAATCTTAAGTACGCTGCTCAATAATGCGTAAATGTTAACAAGATATACTCTGTAAGCAGTGACATGGCTATGTATAAGGTTCAGTGCTTAATAGAGAAAAAGCCAAACCCGATATCAGTTTAAAGCATAAGACATAGTGCATTATGAATCCAGTCAAGTAGAGATCTCTCTTCTTAATCATTTCCTTTGCCAGAAACTAATTATTTAAGTAAAGTACAGACCCAATAATTCTAAAAGCTTAAGCTGATCAGAAATAAGACCAAGTTTTATATTTAAACTCTAACTAGGATAATATTAAGACCAAAACTCCTAAGAAGCCCCATTCCAATCAATGTATGAATTAAAACCTAGAATTGATAAAAACACCTCTAAGCTTCCCATAAATTAAAAATTAATCAAAACAAGAACAAAAAGGAGTACTTACGGGCTAAGGCAGGTATGTCCATAATGTATAACGCAATCAGCATTAATATGTGAAGCTCCAACCTCATCAACACAACAACTTCCATATGCTGTGTCTGCCATTACAAATAACCCAACTTTATTACCTGACCCAAGTTTGTTTCTCAAAGACGTAACCACCTTTGTTGAATGTTTCAACAAGTCATCTGGGAACTGTAAACCCAAACCCCAAAATTTTCATTAAACAGATAAAATTAATATAGTTAAAAAGAAAGTAAGAGCTAAAACAGACACATATATGCACATTTGTTTTACCTGCAAAGCAACTCTGGTGAAGTTCCTGCTTAGAATGAACTCTGCTGTGCGGCTGATTTCGAAGTTCGATTCCAAGTCCATGGCTACTGGGCGCTGCCGCCGCTGGCTTACTACTGGCTTTCCCTCTGGTTCCGGGTGCTGCTGGAAGAAAAATATGCAGGAATTAATAATTACGAGACAATGCTGTTGGCATAAGATGGGCCTAAAACGTATAAAAGCCCATATACAATATGAAACATTGAAAGTTTGAAACTCTGGCTCAAGAGTCAAGACCAAGTGTAGATCCTTCATTTTGAGGGTTTTTTTTTTTTTATGAGAAAAATCTTTTAATTTATGTACCAAAAATAAACTTCTATGGGAAAAACCAAAAATAAAGACTTGAAGTGCATGCGTCGAATCTATGGGAAAAACCATCTCATTGTATATATTTTCTCTATTTTCACATATATAATTCGACTATGTAAAATGTTTGTAAAATTAGAAAAATTCTTATGAAGGAGAACTTGTAGTGATTGAATTTAAGGGCATACAGGTTACAAACATTGCATTTGGCTACTAATTTTGGCACATCACCATTCAGTTTCACACATAGGAAGTCCAAGATTTTATAATTAGATCTACGATACAAATTGCGATTATGGATAAATTAAAATTGATTTCAATCGGCACTTAGAACCGTGAGAGGTCATGAATTCAAGTCTCACCGATTGTGTGAGTTTAGTTTATTTGTTTATGTATTTGGTAGATAAATAGTTTATTTAAGATAATTTCTTAAAATGATTTCAACCAGTGCAACACACGGCAAAATATTAGTAGACAGAAAAGTATATAAAGGACATATATAATTTTCACCGAAAAAAAAAAGACATACATAATTAGGAAGATAAGGAGTAGAACAAATTATTATGGTGGTCACATCTCCATGCTCTTGGTAGTAGCATCAAGGGATGATGTTGATGGCTCCTCTTCACAGTTATTACTTATAAAATCCTTAGATGACCCTCCAAGAGAAGATAATAGAAAAGGTTTTGGAGGCATTTTGAGGAGCTCAACCTCACCTTGAAGCATCTCCAAGACCTTACTTATTGAAGGACGATCGTTAGGTTTTATCTGTATGCACCAAAAAGCAACTATGACCATCTTCCTCAGAATTTTCTTTTCATTCTCATCGGTGACATCTTCTAATAATTCTATCTCCTCCCCTTTGTCGAACCGGTCATAAATCCATGAAGGAAAATATATCTGATCAGATTCCTCAGCATTTGGATTCAAGTTCTTCCTCTTCCCCACCATCTCCATTAACATCATTCCGAAGCTATAAACATCAGCCTTATGTGAGACACTTCCAATGTTCTTGTAAAACAATTCCGGAGCAATATAACCGAGTGTTCCTCGTGCTGCAGTGAGAGACACAATACTACCATCATCCACTGCATACAATTTCGCGAGGCCGAAATCTGAAATTTTGGGGGTGAAGTTCTCATCTAGAAGAATGTTGTGTGGTTTGATATCAAAATGTAAGATTTGCATTTCACATCCTTGGTGCAAGTATTCTATCCCTTGAGCCACTCCAATTGCAATCTCAACTACTCTTTCCCAACTTAGTGTAACATTATTTTCTCTTGGAAATATGATTTTATCCAAAGAACCGTTTGGCATGAAATCATAAATAAGAGCTTGCTTCGATCCTTCTACACAAAAACCAATGAGTCTTACCACGTTGACATGATGAATCCTTCCAATAGTAGCAACTTCATTGATGAAATCTTGCCCCTGTGATTTGGACTTCCCTAACATTTTTATGGCAACAAAACGACCACTTCGAAGTTTTCCTTTGAATACTGAACCATAACCCCCCTTGTCCTAATTTATCTTCAAAACAACTTGTCATTTTCTTTATTTCAGAATAAGAATACCTTATGGGCATTAAATTCTTTTGCATTTGAAGAAATTCTTCAATTGTATCATCCATGAACAGGTGTCTCCTTCGAAACTTATATACTACAACTGCAACCAAGCATGAGAGCCCCAATAGTTAACTCCACCTGTGTACAAGAGGTGTAGGCTTTAGTACATAGCTATATGCATATAAGACAATAAATGATTGCTACAATTAATGTGAGATTCGTAAAGTGTTAGATCTTTTAGTTCTAACTAGCCCCAAGACCCGCGCTTCGCGCCGGGATTGTGAAGGAAGGGAACAATTAGTTATAAAACAACTAAATTTCGGATGCATTTTTTTGAATTGAAATATAAAAATTGGCTTTCGAGTCCTTCATCTTCATGAAAGTCGTAGATCACGCAAAAACCTTTTAACCAATTGTTGAACAACTTCAATCGAACACGTGAATCAAAATTAGATAGACCGTCAAGCGAGACCACCAAATTTCGGAAACATTTTTTAGAACTGAAACCTCAAATTTGGCATTTGAGCCCTTAATGAAAGTTGCAAGTCATTAAATTATCTTTCAATAGACACTTAAATCACATTGATCAGGCAAATAGAAAAAAAAAAAGTAAAAGATTTAAAACCGAAGTGTTAAAGCGTCCAACCCAGAATTTGTAAAGGATTAAATAGCATAAAGCATAAAAGTATGAGAGTCATTAGATAAATAGTCCATGGAAAAAAAACATTTGTTTATGGAGACCAAACATAAAAATTCCTTCTTGAACTCTCCACGAAACTCATTAATCAAATTCATCTTTCAGGCCCTTGACGCAAGTTGTAGATCACACAATAACCTTTTAACCGACACCTGAACAACCTCAATCGGACAAGCGGACCGAAAATTATACGATATTAGATAGACCGGCAATCGATACCACAAAATTTCAGAAGTATTTTTCAGAATCAAAACATTAGAATTGGTTTTTGAGTCCTTAATGAAAGTTGTAGATCATGAAATTACCTTTTAATAAGCACTTGAATCACCTTAATCGGACAAACAAAACAAAAAATAAAAGAATTAAAGCCAACGTGTTCAATCGTCCAACCCATAATTGTAAAGGATTAAATAGCATAAAATATAAAAGTATGGGGATCATTTGATAAATAATCCAACAAAAAAAATGATTTGTTTATGTTGCGCCAAAAATCTCTTTGGAGAGTTTCTGCGAAAACTACTTAATGACAGCATAGGGGCGTGCCAGTCAATTTGCTGAAATTGACAAAGAAAGCGTAAACAACAAGGTCTGGTGCAAAACACAACAGATTAAAAGATCAGAGCGATTTGTGGAGACTGGATCAAAGTCACACCGGAGCATTTAAATCATTGGATCCACTAGATTGACTTCCTAAAAGAGAGCGCTTCAAGAGCGAAGATTGATTGAGATTGAATTGAAACAAGAACAGGGGGAAAAGAGCAATTTGATTGCTGTCTTTTCTAAAATAAACAAGAGATTGATGTTTTAACGTTCGTAAACAAGATTGAACAAGAAAAATATAAAGAACGAGTAAGAACTCGTGATAAACAAGAGTAAAAAGGCGCGGAGCCAGAGAAAATAAGTACGGAGCTTGGTTTTTTAGACGAGTGATGTCTGTGAGTTATGAGAACTGCCTTGAAGCTCTGGAACTGGTTCCTTTATATAGGGGGTTGCATGGGCCTAAAATCTGGTGGGCTTTACTTGCTGAGGAAGTCGAACTCTTCTTATTGGTCGGAGGAAACTTCCAGGAAGTTGCAGTGAAGCTTCCTTCTCCTTCTGGTTGCTGCAGCAGGTGATAGGAGGGTGAGGAGAGAGGGTGAGGAGAGGATGATGAGGCGTCCCTCATAATGATAGGTGACTTCCCCCTCATGGTACCTAGGTAGCATGAGGTACTAGGTAGCATGAGGTGCTAGATAACATCTGCTGTATCAGGTGTAGTCTCTGTTACCTCCAATGAGCTGAAATCACTTGATTGGCTGAGAGGTGACCTTGGATCTTGGAACTAAGTACCTTAGCCACGAAATCACTCATACTTAGCCATATCTAGCTCTTCAAATCATAAAAATATCTTTTAATTAAGAACCATGGCTAAACCGGGATGATAAAGCCACTTTGTCCATAACTGAAAAGAGTATAAAAGTTGTAAACGAGCTTGGATTGAGCCCAAACTTCACCAGTAGGGTTCTTATATCAGCCATAGACCATGGTAAAAATCTTGGCTTGATCTGAGCCTTCCTTCATAATAAACTAGACTTCTCACCTCAAATTGTCCTTAAATGAAAGACTAGCATAAGTTTTTCATTCTAAGTCTGAATGAGCTGAAACTTTGTCAAGGGACTTAGATTCTTCCCACAAGACTATGGAAAAAATTCTAAGTAAAACCGAGCTCCCCTTGATGGTGAACTAGGTTTCTCTCCCTGAGTTGTCCTTAAATGAAAAACTAGAATAAGTTTTTCACTCTAAGTCCAACGAAGCTGATTTTCCACCAGTAGACTTAGATTATCCCCATGAAGCTATGGGAAAAATTCTAAGTAAAACAAACCTCTCTAGCATAGAGAAGTAGGTTTGATACCCCAAACCATCCTTAACTGAAAAACTAGCATAAGTTTTTCATACGAAGTCTGTTTGAGATGAAATTTCATCAAGATGACCTACATGTATCAAGGAACATCATGGTAAAACCCCCTATCAAGGCCGCACCCCCTAGCTAGCTCAATTGCTTTTGATCTTGCCTTTCTGTCCTTAAATGAACAAAATGCAAATTTGCCTCCTAGGGGAGTACTACTAGTTGGGCGACCTTGACCACTATACTAGGGTGATCATGTATGAGGGGTGAGTGATAATATCTCACGCCTCCCTTAGTTCAGTAAGTGTTTCACTTGTTGACAATCTTTTGCTCCCTGCCTCCTCAGTGCAAGGGGTGAGGAGACTGCATCCTATGACTAGGGCGGCTTTCCCTGGGTATGGGAAAGACTTAGATTATTTTATTCCATGATATTTCTCCCATCTGCATGGTCAGGTAGCATACAACTCCCTTCATTACTCTCTGCCTGAGGTATCAAGCTGCTGTATCTAAGGAAGTTGCACCCTTGAGGCCTGTTACACCACATCCCATAGGTAGGGGCGGCATACTAGGACAAATTAATAATAATTATTCAAAAAATAATTATTATTAATTAATTTAATTATTAATTTTGGCCATTATCCATTAATTGCAAGATTTTCCTAATTCTGACAGAATCAGGGTGGTGCAGAAACTAAGTTTCATCAAGATTTCTGATTAAATCCTGACCACTCATCTTAATTTACTTTATGCAAAGACCAATTTACCCTCAATTGTAAATTGAGGTATAAACAGTTTATTGATAGCGGGACCCATCAAATAGTAACTTTAACCTAAAGTTCCCAAAACGCCCTCAACAATCAACAATAATAATAAAAATACCGAGCATAAAAGTACCGAAATACCCTTGACTATTTGTTTTTAGGTGAATGTGGTGCATCTTAAGGCTGGATAAAAGGGTAATTCCATTTCCAACTTTAATATATGTTATTATATATGAATATAACATCTTAATAGTCCTTTTGCCCCTTAGCTCTTTAAATGAGATCATTAATCTGCAACTTAAATTATAATCTAGGACAAAAATGCCCCCTGAACTACTAGTGTTCGAAACGCATATCATTATTCATTCTGACATGACCAACATTTGTTAATTCTCGTTTGCATGGCTAATAAACAAGTCACATGACCGCATGTGATTAATTAAATTAAACCTACTATTAATTTTATGAGCAAGGTCCTCATTGAGCGCCACATGGCATTTGGTTTCTTTGACAAGTGTCAATAGTTAATTTTCTAATGTTTTGTTTATTATATTTGTATTCATTTAGTTTGGAAAAATTAAAAGACATTCATCCCCTTTTCTATATAAAATAAATTATCAAATAATTATAAATTAATTATAAATTTGTTATGAATATACTTCTATGTTGTGGATGTCCATGAATCTAATTAAAACAAGGATATGATTGATGACTTGGTTCATTCATACACATATACCTATGTACTAAGTTCATCCCTTATATTTATGGTGATGTATCTATGTGCCTATAAATAGGTCACTTACTTTGTTATGGAATGAGACGAATAAGAACAATTTCTCTCCTTCTTCATATTTTCTTCTTCTCCATATTCTATTATCTCTCTATTCTCTTGTCTTTTCCATACTTAAATTCTCTACTCCCTTACTTTTATTTTGTTATCATTTCACAACAAAATTTCATTTCTTAACTGAATTTTCTTAAAAGAATTTATAAAATAAAACAGCCGCATACGAAACGCGACCGGAAAGTTCTAGTATATGTTATTTTTTGTTTAAATGGCTGACAGGCTGCCACATGGCTTACTATGTTCTCAGAATGGACTATTTGTTTCAAATTCTAGGAGTTAGAAGGCAATTTACCTCACAAGAAATAAATGGGTAAAGATGATTTTAAATCTAAATTTAAACTAAGGAAATAAGAAATAATTACCTCACAAGAAAATTATTAGAGATGAATGAAAAACTTACCAGAAACATAATACATTCTGGCATCTTTTGAGATGCCATGATAAAAAAATGTGCGAAAGCTATTAAAATAATTTAAAATGATGAGCTTCAACCGCCATAATCTGCATCAGTAAGGGAAGATTATATGAAAACATATGAAAAATTAAAGTTCATTGTTCAGGAGAAAAAAAGAGCTCAATTTATATAATTTTTTTTGTTAAATCAATTTATAATTTCAAATCAATAGTGATAGTGTTATGGTAATAATAATAAAAACATATCACTATGGTGACATTGGATAAATAAATATAACAGAAAAAGAATTAGGATCCAATTACACAGAATGTAAAACAAGAGTTTTACACATTTTTTCAACCCTCGGATCTATTCACTCCAACGGCCAAGATTAAACTTGATTTTATTAGTAACAATTTTCCCTACTCACCTACACTCTCTCACGCGCTCTTCTTTTTCTCTCCCCTTCTCTCTCTCATCCTTCCACCGATGAATTCAATCTCACCATTAGATCTTGAACTGAATAATTCAATCTAGTTTGAATTTGTTTCCCTTTGTGATTTCTGCCATTCCTTTTTTATTTGGCACTAAGAAAGCGTTTTTTTTTCCATTCCTTTAAAATGTCGGAAATTGCACATATGGAACGATTTTGTATTCTTCTTCCCATTAAATATAAATTGTAAAATATTCCAGATGTGCAAGAAATCTGATATATTTTGTAAATAGTCCAAGTATCAGTAAATGCTTCTTTAGTTTATGGTTATATATATTGGCTAAATAAAGATTACTAAAAAATTGGCTTCAAACCTGGTTATATATTTCAGAGCTTTGCCTTCGATTTCCTCAAAGACAAAGTCTGATGGAAAACCCAAAATCAAGGCAACAAAAAAGAACACAATCGAAGAGAGGGATTTTAAGACCTGATTATATGGCAGCCAAAAGAAGATTTTGATTGGAAATTTTTCTGAAACCGATGGAATAGACTAAAAATGGAGGGAATTCATCAGTGGAAGGATGTGAGAGAGAAGGGGAGGGAATAAGAAGAGCGCGTGAGAGAGTGTGTGTGAGTGAGGGAAAATTGTTAATTAAATCAGGTTTAATCTTGGCCGTTGAAGTGAATAGATCCAAGGGTTGAAAAAATGTGTAAAACAAAAGTTTTACACTGTGTGTAATTGGATCCTACCTCATAGAAAAGGGTGATGGTATCTTAATTTATTTATGAGTGAAGATCCAATTAAACAGGGTGTAAAACTAGTGTTTTAAATAATTTTTCAGCCCTTAGATTCAAGGGAACCAACAGATGAGATTAAAACTAAATATACTAAGAAAATTTCTCTCACCCAAATACATTCTCACGCGCCTCTCCCGCTCTCTCTCTTCCTCCACCCACGACCAACCGAACCGCCCGAAACCGATATCGATTTTACCTTGGTGCGGTAGTTTGGCGGTGCGGTCGGTTTAGTCAGTCCAAACCGAATGTAAATATGCTTAGATGGTCGGGAATCGGCAGAAAAAATTTCTGCCGAAACCAATCAATACCGACCAAATAGATATATATTATTTTAAATATATAATATATTAATATATATATTAATCTGAAATAATATATAATAAAATAAATATATATATATTATAGTATATAATAGTATATGTAATATAAATACCTAATTCTAAACCTAACCTTTCTTCTTTTCTTTTCCATAAAACCTCTCGTTCCTCTCGTTACTCCTCTTTTAAGTTTTAGAAAA
This sequence comes from Corchorus capsularis, assembly GCA_001974805.1. Taxonomy (NCBI): domain Eukaryota; kingdom Viridiplantae; phylum Streptophyta; class Magnoliopsida; order Malvales; family Malvaceae; genus Corchorus; species Corchorus capsularis. The sequence continues at coordinate 109,755 of AWWV01014357.1, forward strand.
TTTCCATCATACTGGAGCAAAGCGTGCAATAATTCACCGATACATCAAGACCCATCAAGACCAAAAATATACTTTTGGACGAACAATTGGTAAGCTTTTGGATTTTGGGTTGTCCAAGATAGGAACTTCCATTGTGCCAAGTGCTCCACTCAAATTAATAGATGATCACAAGTGGGAATATCATCTCATACGTGAGGGCTATGAATCTTTGTCGACAACTATTATTGGTACATTTGGGTACTTGGATCCGGAGCATTTCCAAACATCTATACTGAATCTCAAATCAAACGTCTATTCCTTTGGGGTTCTTCTGTTTGAAGTACTCTGTCGTCGACGAGTAATCAAATTTGAAGTACATCTTGTTAAGTGGGTTATTAGATGCATAAAACACGGAATCATTTATGATACTATTGACCCATTTTTTAGAGGGAAAATTTCACCAAAGTGCTTAGAGAAATTTCTTGAGATTGCTTGTAGTTGTTCATGTTTTCGGAAAGAAACGGCCTGCCATGGGCGAGGTGGAGGCAACATAAGTCTCGTAATACCTGTTTATTGTGATCAACGATCTGATGGTTATTTTCTGAAAATTAAAAAGGGGAGAAATTAATCGGAATTCATATCGGTGGAGGAAGGGACAGAGCCGGGAGAG
>AWWV01014358.1:0-55002 GCA_001974805.1 Corchorus capsularis
GGCGCTTGAGAATGTATTTAGGTGAGAGAGATTTTTTTAATAAATTTAGTTTTAATCTCGTCCGTTGGTTCCCTTAGATCTAAGGGTGGAAAAATTGTTTGTTTTACAATGTGTAATTGGATCTTCACTTTTTATATAAAGGTTAATTTATATCCTCGGTTAATATTGAATATGCATCTTATTATTTTGAAATATTTCAAAATAATATTTACTTTTCTAAAATGAGAAAAATGTTTGTCTCACTATGCTTTAAATAAACCTCAACTTTTATATGAAAGGCCAAATGTCTAATTGGAGTCTAAAACTTTCAAAAGTTGTTCAATTTGAATCTAAAACTTTAAATTGAATCAAATTGAGTCTAAACATTTTAAAAAACACCAAATTGGGTCTAAACTAGACGGGGATCTGGCTGTGAACCGCACACGTCATTACCCCCGTCTAATTTAGGCCCAATTCTTTTCGATAACATTTAAGTTCAATTTGGTTCACTTTAATGCTTTAGACTCAAATTAAGCAACTTTAGAAAGGTTTAGACTCAAATTGGACATTTGGCCTTACAAATAAGTTTAATCCTTTCAATAATATATATATATATATATATATATATATAAACTTAAAACCACTCTAACTATATGTACTTGCATTCTAAAGTCCAACCCATTATCTTTTTTCATAAAATTTCTGACATTTTTTTTCTAAATATGAATTATATATGAAAACGTGATCATCATCAAGTCAATGATATAAATCGTTATTGAGGTTAAGAAAAATTGAAATTTTGTACTCAATTCAATGTGGTAAATGATCGGAGCAAAGGCTAATAATAATTTGGTTGATTTTGGGGTTTTAATAATAATAATAATAATAATAATAATAATAATAATAATTTATTTTTCAAAAATTTAGATCATTAAAATTAAAACTTCTGATTTATATGTGTTTTGATATGCATTAATTCTTATACCTATGTAAATATATATATTGAACACATAATATTCTTACGCACAAATTATAATATCATTTCACTCATCATTATTGTTATTGTAATTGATTTGATTATCCTCTAAGACTATGTTTGGTTTACGATATCTTAGATATCATGTGGGAATGTCATTCCCAAGGTGTACCAAGTACAACATTGCCTCCAAGCTTACATTCCAAAAATTTGGTAAGGTTAAATAGTTAATAAGCCATTAAAATTTGATGGTATAAGAGAAAAGTCATTAAAATTTGAGGCAATAAGAGAAAAGCCAATATAAAAATAGTAATACTTTTTTGGGAAAGTTAACTTTCTCACCCTTTCAGGTGGAAATGTCATTCCCACCTAAAACCAGATTCCTCCAACCAAACATGGTAAAGTTACTTTCCCTATCTAACTTATCATACTTTCCCACAATTTCTACGAACCAAATGCCACCTAATTGATTTGGTATATTGTAATCAAGATCAAATGTCCAATTTGAGTCTAACCTTTCAAAAGTTACTCAATTTGAGACTAAAGCTTTAAATTGAACCAAACTGAGGCTAAACGTTATCGAAAATCACCAAATTTGGTCTAAATTAGACGGGGATCTAGTTGTGAACCGCACACACCATTATCCCGTCTAATTTAGGCCCAATTTAAAGCTTTTCGATGACGTTTAAGCTCAATTTGATTAAATTTAAAGTTTTAGACTTAAATTAAGCAACTTCTGAAAGATTTAGACTCAAATTGGACATTTGCCTTACCTACGGTACTTTTTGGCCTTACCTACGGTACTTTTTGTTCGTGTAAGATAAAATCAAAGGGCAAATAGTAACTCACGATTATCATTGTTCCTACAACTATGTGCTAAAAATGCCTTTCAAAAAAAAAAAACTATGTGCTAAAAACTACTAGATTGATAAAATGCCTGATAGGTGTTTGATATATTTCCTTAGCGAGTTGGGCGTACATCATCAGCATCACTTTTTTGGTATGTTAAATATTTGTTATCATAGAATTAACTTTAAGCTATAAAGCGAGAACAATGTGAAAGAAAGCAAAAAGATGAGGTTCTTACATCTTTGCGAGTGTAATTTTGTCGTGTGAGCGATCAACGTATGCGCACATCAAGGGTACGTCGTAACCCAACAAGAGCTCCTGGTGAATATCGAAGATAGACACACCGGTGGCGGTGGCGGAAGAATTGGAAAACCGGTCGGACTCGGAACCTGAACTTGGACGGTGCAAGCTTCAGTAAAAGCAGTAGCGTTTAGGTTGAGCATCCCGCCATATAAGACATACAAGTAAGGGTAGGAAGAAAAGGAGGCCTTGGCGCAAGGAGAGGCGTCGATGTAGAGCGGAGAGTTGATGGGCACTTTGCAACTCACTAAATAGATATAAGACTGATTATTTAACCTTCTGCATATAATAGTGTTGGGTAGAATGGAGCAATTTTGACTGTCCAGACTGGTATCTACCAATCGAATTCTGGTGTCAGATCCATTATAAAGAATGTGTTGGACATAGAAACTCCCGTCAGAATTGTGCAGAATGGTGCGGTTATTTTCACATACAAGTTCAAACTGAGGGAAGCCACACTGGGGAGGGTCGCCTTTTAATCTGAAAGGGCTACTGATATTGTTTAGTGCGCCGCAGGAAGAGGGTTTGCAGAGTATTGAATTTGCACCATTAACAGCATCAAGAAACAGAAACAAAAGGAGGCCCAAGATTGCAAGATTTTCCCTTGACATGTTAATAAGGGTATGATTAAGATTCAAGAACAAAACATTTATGATAGTTGTTGATAAAGGCAACTTAGCAAAGTCGTCTTAGTCTCTTTCGTATATGTGGAGTTGAATGCAACCACAATTTTCAAATACAAAACTTGGCAAAGTCATCTTAGACACTTAGTCGGCTTATTGCTCACAAGTCACAAGTCACAAGTCACATCACTTCAAAGTATATTGCGTGGTAAGACTGCTACTTCTTACGCGAACAATTCAATGGCTGTTGCTGCCGGCTAGTATGAATATGAAGGAAAAGTCACCAAAAGAGGTAAATACAAGAGCCCTAGCTAATAAATTATCCATTTATATTTATGCACAAATTAAGAGCATCTGCAAAGTCGATGGGTATGGTTTTGGTCTTCCTCGTGGTGATGAACTTGGCAGAAACTGGGGCAGTTGATCATGAGGATATGTGCAAGGTGAAGATGTGCGGATCAAGCTATGGCGCCCCGCCTGTGCCTGTCCGGTTTCCATTCTGGTTAAAAGACCAGCAGCCTCACCAATGTGGCTATCCCGATCCTTCCTTCCAACTTACCTGTGATGAAAATAAGCAAACCCTGCTGCACTTGCCAGGCTCAGTGGAGATTGTGGTTAGAAGAATAAATTACACAGAGCAAAAGGTATTCATTTATGACTGCATCGCTAAGCGGCTCCCATATCTCAATTTGTCTGCATCGTCTTTCCAGGTCAGTACAGAACTCTGATGAACCACTCAACATCACCTTGTTCAACTGTTCAACAAACTCGTTGGAATCCTACAATATTGATGACCCCTGCTTCATCAACGGCTTTCGAGTTATGGCTGTTCCTTCTGATTTACGTGGCCGCTACTACAATCTGGTCAATTGCACCAAGATTGCTGATATGTCACCACTTCCTAGGGGGATAAATTTAGCTTTTCTCATTATGTCTCTTCACTTAAAATGGTCCAAACCCAGTTGCTCTAGCTGTGAAGCACAAGGAAAAGGCTGTAGACTAAACAATAATACACAACATCAAACAGAGTGTTATGACATCCCCAACCTTAGTCCACGAAAAGGTATTTTATACTTGTATTCATGTTTTAACTTCCAAAACATAACAAACTCATACATCTGCAACGTTTTACAGGTATCCCAGACAAGATAAAGCCAATAATTGCAGGTATATATATACATGATCGATCATTCCTTATCAAGATTTATTAGTCTTGAAATATGTCTGGAAATCAAACTTGTATTTTAATCAAACTTTCTTAATCATGTCAATTTCCTTTCTTTAAGAAATTTTTGTTAAACATGGGGCAATCTTACAAATTTACAAGTAAATTATATCTTACACCATGAATTATAAGTTGTTATAATTAAAAACAGACCACAGTGCATACTAAATTTGAACCATGTTTTTGCAGGTGCAACCATTGGCTCGTTTCTTCTTGCACTGAGTGTTATTGGACTTGACCATGTTTACCATCTGCACAAAACAAAGAAAGAGGGTCAACTCAAGCTGGAAATGTTTTTGGAAGAGTACAGATCTCTAAAGCCCTCTAGATACTCTTACGCTGATATTAAGAGGATAACAAATCAATTCAATGAAAAACTTGGGCAAGGAGGATATGGAACTGTGTTCAAAGGAAGACTGTCCAATGATGTCCTGGTAGCTGTTAAGGTCCTCATTAATGATTTCAAAGGAAATGGTGAAGAGTTCATCAATGAAGTGAGCTCAATGACTAGAATCCACCATGTCAACATAGCTCGCCTAGTTGGATTTTGTGCTGATGGAAACAAACGAGCTCTCGTTTACGAGTATCTTCCAAACGAGTCATTGGAGAAGTTCATATTTGTTGCCAAGGGTGACAACAACAAACATTTCCTTGGTTGGAATAAGCTTCATGAAATTGCTCTAGGCATAGCCAAAGGGATTGACTATCTACATCAAGGTTGCGAGCAACAGATCCTTCATTTTGACATCAAACCTCACAACATTTTGTTAGACAAGAATTTCAATCCTAAGATCTCAGATTTTGGTCTAGCAAAGTTGTGTTCCAAAGAGCAAAGTGCCATCTCCATGACAGCAGCTAGAGGAACCATGGGGTATATAGCACCCGAGGTAGTATCTAGGAACTTTGGAAATGTTTCTTACAAATCAGATGTGTATAGTTTTGGAATGCTGTTACTAGAAATGGTTGGAGGGAGAAAAAACATGGATGAAAGAGTCGAGAATCCAAGTCAGGTCTATTTCCCAGAATGGGTGTATAATCATTTGGACAAAGGTGAAGAATTAGGAATCAAAATTGAAGATGAAAGTCATTCCAAGATAGCAAGAAAGCTGACAATTGTTGGACTATGGTGCATTCAATGGCATCCAGTGGATCGTCCTTCAATGAAACTTGTGATTCAAATGCTGGAAGGTGAGGTAGAAAATCTCATGGTGCCGCCTAATCCTTTTGCTTCCTCAAATCAAATGAAGATGGGTGCTTCCAACTATAGGAATAAAACTATTGATATGAAGCTAGTAGTTATTGAAGAATAGATATACAAATATATGTCCAAGAATATGCAAACTGTATAGTTAATTATAGACAATGGACATGTATTCTCTCATCATAATTTACTACAATGGACATGCATTAGATTAGAATTTAGATGATGATTGTTATATGGGGGTCGCTAAATACCGCCCTATTTTTGCTATTCACCGCCACACTTTTTACACTTTTTGCCCTTTGACCTTTGCCACTTTTTCACTTTTGCCCTTAGCCACACGGAGCCTCCCCACTATGATGGCTCTGCCACGGCGGAGCCTCCCCACTAGGGCGGCTCTGCCACAGTGGAGCCTCCTCACTAGGGCGGCTCTGCCACGGCGGAGCCGCCCCACTAGGACGGCTCTGCCACGGCTAGCCGCCCCACTAGGGCGGCAAAACATTTTTTTTTTGAAAAAAAATAGCTAATTTTTTTTTTGAAAAAAAGGGGTCCCAGGAGGGCGGCTTGGCCATGGCTCAACCGCCCCAGGGGGACGGCCTAGCCATGGCATGCCGTCCCCCTAGTGCGGCATTACCATGGCCAGGCCGCTCTCCTAGGGCGGCCCTACCATGGCTCAGCCGCCCCCTAGCATGAGCAATTTTAGTAAAAAAAAAATCAGAAAAAAAAACTTAGATTTACAAAATAAAAACAATTATTTCATAGAGATTTTCATACAAGTAAAGATTTTAGTTTGAAGGTTGTTTGAATGTTTTAAAAGATTTGGAGTTAGAAAGTTGAAAAAATATGAACAAAGGGCAAAAGTGTAAAAAATGTGGTGATGAATAGCAAAAATAGGGCGGTGTTTAGCAATTCAGTTGTTATATACAACATTATTTTTGGATAAATTGTTCTTGTTGATCCCCGAAAGCAGCAATTTAACTGTGTTAATTCCATAACCTGTTTGGAACATTGTTGTGTCTTTGGAACATTGCTTTGCTTTGAATTTAAAGGAAATGAAATGAAAATGAATGGCACAAATAAAGTATATAAATGGTTTATGTGCACAAAAAGTCCCAATGATTTCATACATCTTGAATGAAATTTACACTGCTTGCTCATCTTAAAACCCCAACTTTATTTCCATCGGGTAACGGTTGCAATTGCAAAAACAAAATTGAGATCGCGGAGGTTTGTTTTAGTTTTAGAGACGAAGATAGATCAAAATAATGGAGGAGCAGAAGAATAAGTATAGCGTTATAGTGCCAACTTACAACGAGCGCCTCAACATTTCCCTCATCGTCTATCTCATCTTCAAACATCTCCGGTATTTCCCATTTCCTACTCTTTTTTCTTTTTCTTTTGATTATTTTTTCTACATAATTTGTTCATGTCTTCCATCTCTGAACTCGTAATTTTCATTAGTGTGTTGGTTCGCGCTCTTTTCTTGTATTCATCGAAATTGGGTGTTCGTTTCCTATGCTATTAAGATTTTTTTCTGTTTTAATGTTATTGTGTCGATTGTTTTCTTATTCTGCAAATGATTTGAATTGGATGAATATGGAATTTCTTCTATTTTCTGTTTCAGAAACTGGACCTCGATTATTATGGAATAATTGTCTAGAAATATGTTGAAGCCTCTGTTGTTTGTTGAGCGAATTTTGGTTCTTCATAACACTTTTTTTTTCTTGGAAATAGAACCTATGCATGTGAATTCTTCTAATACTTAAGCCAACATTGCAAAATTCAACTGTGGGAACTTGATCAAAGATGGGTTTTCCGTTTCCCGCCTTTTAGCAGTTCTTCTAGTCTTTTGTAATTTAACTGTCTATATGATTAAGGAGTAGACTTGGTTGAAGGGAAAACGTTCTTTGAACTCTTCACCACTTTATCCACTATATGATATTGCTTCTCGTCACTGATGATGAAATGATGGAATTTTTTTTATCAAAATTAGCACCAAAGTGACTCAATAATTCTGTGTTCAATATGGGATGTGATATGTTTTCAGATAAGCTTAATATACTCAACAATTTTGTGTTCAATACGGGATGTGATATGTTTTCAGATAAGTTTAATATAGAGTGGTTTTGAGCTACCTCCTTTAGTAAACAAAGTTCTCTAGTATTGTGAATTGTGGTATCTCTCAAGATCTCTTTTATATAAGCTGTTGTAACTTTTTGCGTCTGGAGTAGGGATGTAGATTTTGAAGTGATTGTTGTGGATGATGGGAGCCCTGATGGCACTCAAGAAGTTGTGAAACAACTGCAAAAACTGTATGGTGAAGATCGTATCGTAAGTTGCAGGCTATTTACCTCCAGATTTGGTTCTACATGTAATCTGTTTTGCTGATCAATGCCTTTGCAAGTATGCTTACCTGTCCCTTCATTATTGCAGCTATTAAGACCTAGACCGAAGAAGCTTGGATTGGGTAAGTATACATTATTACTTTCTGGAGTAACAGCTGGAGCTGGCCTTTAAATTGTTATTGCTTTCAGGAACGGTGTACATACACGGTTTGAAGCATGCTTCTGGTAATTTCGTTGTAATCATGGATGCTGATCTATCACATCATGTAAGTGTGATGGTCTTTTGTGTGCCACTTTCTACCAGTTAAATCCATTCATAACCCTTCGCGTTTTGTTTTCTGTGACATATCTGATCTCTTCATTTCATTCATTTTCTTGCAGCCAAAATATTTGCCAAGCTTCATCAAGTAAGAAATATTTCGACTGGTCCTTTTAGGGTTCACATTTGTGCCTGATTTACTGAAATGCTTCTAATGTTTTTGTCACTGACATCTTTACTAGGAAACAGCTGGAAACTGGTGCCAGCATAGTTACTGGAACACGTTATGTTAAAGGTGGTGGTGTGCTTGGATGGAATCTGATGCGCAAGCTAACAAGTAGGGGAGCCAATGGTCTTGCACAAACCCTTTTGTGGCCTGGTGTATCAGACTTAACTGGATCTTTCAGGTATAAGAACTAATTAAGTGGACTACTTAAATCTGTCATAGGTTTAGAGCTGACTTTTCCTTTTCCCCTTTCTTATAAAGGCTTTATAGGAAATCAGTGCTTGAAGATGTAATTAGCTCCTGTGTTAGCAAGGGATATGTGTTTCAAATGGAGATGATTGTTAGGGCTTCAACAAAAGGCTACCACATTGAGGAGGTATAATTCATTTTCTATAGTTGCATTCTTATGAATGAAGTAACAGATATTCTAAACATAAGTCAACTTTTGTTATTTTTGACTTGTTTCTGCTAGGATACATACTTGGTCATCAACATGTTACATTCAAATTATCTTTTGCTAGTACGCCCAAAAAAAAATCACTATATAAACTTAGGACATGAAATGGACTTAAGTACTATTGCCTTTCCAACTTAACTTCCACTATTAACTTGAATCCTGAGTTTGTTGCACTCAAATTATTCGTTTAACTTGATGTCTGCTAAGATAATCTTTCTATTTGGTCTGTAAATTGGATTTCGTGATGGAGAAACCATGAATTCTTATATACTTGAAGGTTCTGACCTGCGTTATAACCAGATTGTAGAGATATTATCCAGATTCTTGTTTGGTCAGATGGTTTTCTTTCCATCCCCTGCTTCATCTTTAAGCCATTAAAGTGTGTTGTTCCAACATCAAGAAATCATGCAGCTACACAATATAGAAGCATCTTTGCATTCTCATCAATTTTAATTTTCCTGCTGTCTACAGGTTCCAATAACTTTTGTGGATAGAGTATTTGGAAGTTCAAAGCTTGGAGGATCTGAAATTGTAGAGTATCTAAAAGGCCTTGCATATCTCTTGGTCACAACATAATACCTTCCTACAAATATAGCCAACACCGACAGAACAACAGTTTTATTTGCTTACTGCAACAAGTGACTGGTTGAGATTTTGCAGTAGAGACTCTGCAGCAAACGATGTTTACAGATATTTCTTAGAAGTTGCCTCTTGTACTTTGAATTTGGTGGCAATTTTGGTTATAGAACTCAAAAGTATTTACAATTGGCTAAGAATGCTTAGTTGGGAATAGTTTCACTTGAAATGAAGAGGCAAAAGTTATCTGCAGGACTTACTTTAAAAATTCCTTGAATATGTTCTGCAAATCTTGTTTTAATCTCAAGTTTAAGTTCCATATATAAACTTAAACAGGTATATATATAAACTTAGATTGAATCTTTTTATATTGGAGTAACAATTGATTTTAAGATTTCTAGTTTAATTCCTTGATTGTAGCTTTTAAGCTAGTAGCTTTTTTGGGGTTTTCAGGTTAAATAATACCTCTCCTCATAATTTAAAATTGAGTTTTCCGGGAAATACTGTTCATCAGGGTTGTCAATTGTTCAACTAGCAACGTTATGTGATGATTTGAGAATTTAATTTTTAGGTTGCCTTTTATCTATATGTTGCTCTCTGTTGTCATCATAGGTTTTTATGAGAATTTGAGAGTAGATGTCTTTTACATAAGATAATTGGTGCAGGAAAATGGATGCAGTTATTCCTTTTGTGATTCTGTGTGATTGAATAACTGTGGCTGCAAAATTTTCTTATTTCGACTATTGGGGTTTTTTCAGGTAATTCTAAAATAATTTTGAGGATGGGCAGCTCTAATGCTGGGACGATTGACAAGGAAGTTGTTGATTGTTATGGTGATAAGATAATTAGTGTAATGGCTGAAGTCAATGAACTTCAGATCAAGGTTGAATTACTTAAAGCTGAACAAGACATTACTGAATTGGAAGCTGCAGAGGGTGTCCAAATTGTGAGTGGTAAGACCGGAGGAAGATGTCATCAAGTGTTTGGATCATCTCCAAGTGGGTCTGAGGAGATGACTAAGAAGAAACTCTCACTGCTTGAAAGTCTGGAGAAAGGCTTGGAAACATGTAAGAAGTTGAATATGTTTTTAATGTCAGGAAACTGTGGGCAGAGATTTTGGTCACATTGTCAAATATTACCGCAGAGAAGAAGCAGGATTTGTTTTTAGCCTGGAACCCACAGATATATTCATCTAGCCTGAAATAGATTGTAGTATGGTACTAATAGATGCAAACTGAAACATTTCTGAGGTTGCTTTAGAATTAGTCTGCATGTCAAAGTTGGGAGATGAGATTTTGTTATTATTTGTTGCGCTTCAAATGCAGTTCTTTGTAAGTAGGTGTTATTTGGTCCGCGAAAATTGCCATACAACAGATGACCAAAAATTCTTAATATATAGATGTAAGGTAAGATACATGAATGTCATCACATTGTTCTACATTCATTATTCTCATACCAATTATCTTAGATGGCTATTCTAATTTATAGGAAGCTGAATTAAGCTATCAGTTTAAATAATTTTTTTGCTACATCTATCAGTATCAGTCCCTTTTGTCTATTGAGCAGCAGCTGAGCATATGCAGAGTTGCAAGTTGCAACAACATTTTCCCTTTGGACTTGGATTCCAATTTCCCAGATCAAATCTGGTATCACAAACAATTGAATTTAATTGAAACACAAAGATCTTCAAAAAGAAAGAAAGAAAGAACAGTCAAGGAAACAAGTGAAGCAAACTTCATACAACATAAAAAGAATTAAAAAAAAAATTGCACAAAACCAACAATATATACAGAATGTTTTTCTGCAACAAGGAAAAAGAATTCGCTAGAGAGAATTTGCAGTGAACTCGTCACTTTGATAACAAGGTTGTATATTGTAGCTAATTTTTCCAATGCAACAAAAATTCACCTTTACAGCAAAAGGACGTCGCCTTGGCGAGAAAAACAAATAAAGGAAGATCATATTCACACCCATGTGATAATATTGGGGTGGAAACTAGACAAGCAAAAAGAAAAAAACCAGTTTTTAGCAACGACTTTAAAATGGAAATGGGTAGTCTTATCACCCCTCAGTCATAAGCCTTCTCCCCTCAGTCATAAGCCTTCTCCCAATCATCCACTACATCCATTTGCTCTGTTTCATTAAAACCTGCACTAGGCTGCCCAGTTGAATTTGTATTAGCAGCATTCAAGTCCATTCCTGAATTGGATAGAACCACAGCAGGTTTCGAAACATCATCAGTTCGACTTGAGCTAGAAGATGAGCTTACACCTGTTTCCGAATCAAGAATACTCCAGCGGTTGATTGAAGCAGCAATTGGAGCTTCATTCCCTTTCCATACAGAACCTAGCTCTGGAGTGGCACCGAAAGACTCTTCACCACCCCATGAATCTTCCTTCCAACCAACCTCCTGCACAACAGCCTTCTTCCATGGATTCCCCTTCAAACCTGAACTCGTCCCGCCTCCCCATGCATTATTAGCAGCTGATGCCCCTGATGCTCCACTTTGAACAAAGACAACGGCCCCGTTATAAACTGAGCCATGATCCAGCCTCCTCATTGCCGTTGCAGCTCGAGCAGGATCACTAAATACTGCCAATGCATTCTTGTCATTTAACCAAACAAGTTCACACTCCCCACCAAACCTCAGCACCAATGCACTTATATCTGCTTCTCGGGGCAAGTCCAAGAAAGAAACAACAAGCCGTGGATCCATGTCTACCAGAGGATCAAATGCTGGAGGATGCAGTACCCCCACACCAGTTAAGCCCTTAACACCAAGGATACGAGGTGGTGGTTTAGATTTGGGTGTAACATGAACCACAATAAAACGCTTGGGCTCCCAACCAGCAGCACTAACAGAAAGCTTCCATCTGTCAGCTATCACTCTAACTGCGTCTCTCTTATCCTTGAGCATTGGGCAGAAGACATGAACCTTCATGCCTGTGGTTGCTCCTCTGTTCTTCCCCATTACCAAAAACTTGCATCTCTCCTCTATAGCTAAAACCCACTTTGGATCACGCCTATAAAGGTCAGAAAGCAACTCAGATGTTACTGAATTCTCACCAAAATGAAGAGCATCCAAGTTCGGAGGAACAATGTCAAATGCATCCGCAAGAACCCGTTTGCGCTCCAACTTAGCACACTCATCGTCACACATAAGCTTCCTCTGTCCAAGAGGAATCTTCTTGCCAGTTGGTTCTACAGGCTGAAGGGGTGCAGGCAATTTTTGGATAATAGAAGCGTCGAAAACAGTATCAGCATTGAAACCTCCATTACCGCCCCCAGCATCACAAGGAACAGTTGCAGTTATCCGGCCACAAGAACACGTGATAGTGACTCGGAAATCACACCTAACATCAGGACATGGAGCTGAGGGATGACAAGGTGCAGTACATGTGTGCCTGCAGTCTCTCCGAGGAGCACCACATGTCTGCCCACAAGAAGTCCTGGAACCAGGTGCAGATCCTGAAGATGTATCACATGGAGCCGGGTGACAAGTTCTCCCACATGCATGCAAACCACACTGCCTGGTCTTGCCACAGAGTTTGTTGCATCTTATATCTTTTGATCCACAAGGAATATTCCTAAGAACAACATGTCCTCCAATGCACTCCTTTGCCACAGGCACAGAACAGGGTGGACAATCTCCAAAGTGACAACCATGAGAGGATGAATGACCACAGGCCTGCGGTATTGAGCATGGGAGTTGACATGAAGGAGGAGGTGTACCACAAGGCAATGGAGGAGGGATTGAGGTTCTTCCACATGCACATGTCAAATCAGTGAAGATGGTTTCCAGGCATGGAGGACAATGGCCACTATGACAAAGAGATTCACAAGAATGCTGTCCACACCTTAGCTTTTTCCCACAAGCCATCTGGCAAAAGTGCGGATCCCACTCGCCAGAGGGAAGGTTCTTTGAGTTTGAGAGAGGACAGCATCGCTCACTACATCGATGTCTCCCACAATTTTTCTTACGACCACAAGGCTTGTCACATGTAAACCTCTCATTTTCAAGTGTTGTTTTGTAGCATTCCACCCTCCGTGAAGTTGATCCACATCGACATTTTTGGGTGACGAGAACAGAACATGGTGGACAATCTCCAGGATGACATATTTGGTCACAATGGTGCACTCGACAAGGAAGGAACTTGGCACATACCTCTGAACAAGTTGGAATTGGGTCCAAACAACTTTGTCTTTGCTCCTGCAACCTTGTTTTCCCACAGTAACAAGACTTGATCTTGCTTGGCATCAACTCACAATCACCACAAGGACCAGGGTGACAAATCTCAGCACAGTTATGATTACCGCATCTAAGCTTCTTTCCACAAGTTGAACTACAAGAAAAGATACCATCCTTTTCTTTCACTTCTCCTTTCACAGCAATGTCTCCACAGATGACAACTTGAACTTTTTCCTTACAGAAACAGGAGGCATTAATTAGAACCTGGCAAGGATCACAAGGTCCCAAATGGCATATCCGCTCACACCGATGGCGCCCACACTCAAGAAGCTTATCACAGCGCTGACCGCAAGTAAGAACAGACTTTCTATCAGAACATCTAGTGGTGATAACTTTTTTCCCACAAGGACACAATCTTGGTGGAGCAAATGCCTTACAAGGAGGGCATGGACCAGGATGACACTGCAAAACACAAACATGAGGACATAGTTCATCCTTCATCACCCCAGGACCAAGTCCCAACTCCTTCTCAAGTGGCTTTCCACAAGGCTCCCCACAAGAATGAGGTGTCAAATACAAATCAGAAGGCGGGTCTGTCCTCTTCCCACAGAAGCAAACATATCGAATCTCCTTTGAGGATGTCAACTGCACAGATTGACACCCTGGACAACGCCAATTAAAACCTTGATTCTTCTCTGCCGTTAGATCAACAGAAGTGGGTGCCCTCGCCCACTTCTTGATACAGTTGAGGTGAAAAATGGAGTAACAACTGGAGCATGACCATACAGGGGCGGACCTCCTCACCATATCATAACAAATCATACACTCAACAGTACTCTTGATAAGCTTGTCCTGAATTTCTTGCACAAGCTGTGGCAAATTAGGATCAATCTCCTTCCTCACCACCACATGATTCTCACTCCTTTCCTTTTCCCTATCTCTCCTATAATTCATGGACCGACCAAATTGCCTAGACCTATTCTCATTTCGAGGAGCTGCGGTGGGTTTAACATTTGGGGTTGGGGTTGGATCAGAGGTGGCAGGTGAGCTGCTTACCTCGGTGGTGGTTGTAGACGGAGATCCTCTAGGAACCCATTCTTGGCGATTACTTTGGGAAGAATTCCTCGCTCTATTCCGGCCTTGAAAACTCATGTCTTTGATATGGGAGGACAACGAACTTTGCGAGTCCGATTGAATGTTTTATTCTCCGACAAAAGCTAAGATTCAAAACACTAGCTTTTAACTCTAAATTCTTCCTCCTAAAACTGAAATATACAACAAATTAAGCAAAATCAAAATGAAAATCATCAGAAATCATGGCCAACCCGATGGTTCCCATTTCCCAAAGACAAACCAGATTATAAAATGAAGGAAACTACCAAATTAATAATTTTATCACTTCATGAATCAGTTAAATTAGAAAATCCAAAACAGAGAAAGCCCAAATCCAAAATTGTGAAAAGGAAGCCGAATCAGAAGGTGAAAAGAACGTACCTGATCAAACAAAAAGAAATTCAAAAAACAAAAACACAAAAGTGTTTCGGGTTCTTCTGGGTAAGAAATTTGGTTTGTTTTGATTGTTGGGTTGTTGAATACAAGTGGGTTTCTTTCTGTAATCAGAAGGAGAGAACCCAAAGACAAAGAGACCCGAGAAAGGGGAGGGAGGGAGAGAGGGAGAGTTTATATAGGGGAAAAATAGGCTTGGGGCAAAAGGAAACGAGACTAATTCGTCACCATAATCGCATTTGTTAATGTCAAAAACTCCCAGCTATCCTGACCCAGACTCTGACATCTGACTTATTTTTGTTGTTTTCTTCTAAGGCAAATACGGTGCACACGGGTCCTTGCTGCCCACTCAAACTAAACCGCCCTAACTCGGAAGGTTCGAGTCGGACGCCATGAGGCGGTCTATTTAATTTTAGGCTCTACCCTGGGCTAAGTCTCCCACATTAAATGGGCCTCCACACAATTGATTTGATTACTACTCTCAACTCAAAAGAAATAAAGTGTTCATAAGGCCTGTGGACAATGGGCTAATTATTCCCATTTCCCAAGTTGTCCAGAAAATCAGCCTAATGTTTGAAATGGCTGCAAATGGCCCAAACAGGCTTTTGGAATTTGGAGCCCAAATGGTAATTCTTATCTTATCTTATATATAGTAAAAGGCCATAGGATAGGGTGGCCTTAGCTAATAATTATAATAAGGACTTGGGTTGGCTTGAAATTAGCTTTGCTCATAAGTTGGCTCTTGTGATCTTCTCTCGAAGATTAAGTTTGTTTTATGATCTGTTTGGCAGGAAGGAAGGAAAGAGATGATGAAGAAAATTTGCTCAATTCAATGGTTGTAATGTACAATCCTACATGCTATTTTGTAATTCAACCCTTATATTGAGAAAATTTCTTTCCTTACTCTTTTACTTTCTTCCTACCAAACGAACCATTAAAGTCCTAGTTTTGTAGTGGGTGGTATAATTGTTAACATAGTTGGGAAAAACAGTAAAGATTTTGACTTATGGTGGAAGAAATTCATATTCTAACCTTCATAAGTGTCAATGATAAGTGATTTATAAGCTCTACAAACCGTTTTGCTTTGGTCATGGTGTAATTTTTATATAATTGATCAAAGTCATTAAGTTTTGAACTTTTGATTTGGGGTGAAGGATATTTAGTTTTGAATTTGATGATTTTCTTTTTAAAAAAAAAATCAAAGAAAAAGACAATTGTTGTGTAATATAGTGTACCTAGTTGTCGCTTTTGTCTCTCGTACGGTATCCATGCAAAAAACCTGTGAGAGCTATTCTATAGCAGCCTTCATTTTCCATGCCTTATCATGTTCTCTTTTGATTGTTTCCAACTTCAAAGTTCAAAGTCCAAACCAAATTCCCACCATCATTTGTTTTTTGTCAAGTTATTGTGCTCCTATGACCTAGGTTGCCATCTACTTCTCACGGACCTCAGTCCTCACCTTACAACAACTGAATTGCTATTCATTTTATGTCTAATTACATTATTGACAATGAAACATGATGTTGTTTCAAGATGCATGATTGCAATTCTTTTTGGTATTCAATAGTCCTATTGGCCATCACAAGACTCGAACCTAAGGTTTTATTTAAAGGGCACGGTCTCTTCTACTTAAGAAATGCTTATAGATGCATGATTACAATGCTTATAGATGCATGATTACAATGATTTTTTACCAAGTAATAAACAATTTAAAGGCTGAAAATTTGTGTAAAACAATAGTTTTATACACTGTGTAATTGGATCTTCACTCTATCTATATAGTAGTATTTCCTTTTTCAATCTTAAATCAACCGAGATGAACTATACTTCATAAGAGTCGAAATAATTCCTATAACGAGTATTTACCTTTATCTAATTTTCAATTGAACTAATTCTTTAACACTAATCTTTAACAAATATAAATATATATAATTCACTTCTAATCTCACCCACTATTTTGGGTTGTTGGTACGGCATCTACAAATAATTGGGTTGTTAGCTGTCAAAATTACAGAATAAACAACTTCTTTTGTTCATGATTAGTCATTTTTTTTCATTCCAATATATTAAATTTATATTTATTGATTAAACAGTTGTAAGTAAATTGTAGGTATAAACTTGTATTTTCCGCTACTATTTATTTAGGAAATTATCCATTGTAAATTGATTTACATGATGTTTGTATGCACACAACAAACTTTACAATTACTAGTAAGGGTTAAGTTAGGATACTATTAACCACTACATCAGGATATTAAAATGAGTTTTTATTAAACTGATTTGTTTTTGTTAATTACTGAGGTGATTTAATGTTTTTAAAACTCTTTGTAAGTTTTTAACTCATTAAATTAACTTAAGTTATTAATTAAATACAAGTATTTTGTATCTTCACTTCCTATAAATATCATATCTACTTCATTTGAAAAAACATCGACCAAATTCCTAAAAACTCATTTGCTTCTTTCAAAAAGAAAAATAAGAAAAACCTTCCTAAATCTTTTTAAGAGAGTTTTAGCTAATTGGGTGAAGAAGGTGTCGGTTTTGGTAGAGCTTCTACCTTCAAACTCGTGCAGGTTAGAAAGGTGTACAATGGGTGACTGGGCTTGTTGTATCCTGGGGGACGGCATGCAGTGGAACCTCTTTGCACCGGTTTAATTACCGAGAGGACGTGTATCGTCTCAAGAGAGCGACCTAGTCCGCGCCTCAATCTCCGTCACCCCTTTTAATTTTACTTTTTTAGAACCTTGGCTACAAGATTGTGATCATCCAGTCCTTTCCGCTGGTGTTATATTGCTTCATTCTCCAACATTTTGAGACCCAATGGAGAATTCTATGAAAGCCTGCCCAAGAGTAATCAAGCCGGTGACCTCAATCGCCTGTTTCGCTTTAATGGTGCTAACTATAAAAGATGGAAGCAAAAGACTTTTTCTACCTCACTCTTTTGAATGTGGCTTACATTCTGGTGGAAAAGAGTCCTAAGAAAAAAAAGACAATGAAGACATGACTGATGAGGAGAAAGCTGAGCACGAGACAACTGTGAAGAAATGGGAGAAAGACTATAATTACTGCAGAAATTATTTATTGAACTGCCTTTCTGACAATTTATATGATTATTATGATCAAGCTCATTCTTCACCAAAGAAAATATGGAAAGCACTGCAACAAAAATATGACACCGAGGAAGCTGGATCCAAAAAGTATGCTTGTAACCGCTATTTCAGATTTCAGATGGTGGAAAACAAGTCTGTGATAGAACAAGCCCATGATCTCCAGATACTTGCCCATGATGTTCGTCGTGAAAGAATAAAAAGTAGATGAACAAATGGAAGTTGCTGCTATTTATTGACAAACTGTGACTCTTGGAAGGAATTTGGGAAGGTTTTACGCCATAAAGAAAAGGAGTTTTCTATCGAGTCCTTAATCATGCACTTGAGAGTAGATGAGGAGCATAGAAAAATTGAGTACAATGGCACAGGTTTGAAGGTAAATCTTCTCACTTCTAAAGACAACATGCCAAGGACTTCCAATAAAAAATTGAAAGTTAAAAAGAACTTTAATAAAAAGAAGTCCTATAAAGGTCAATTTAATCAGAGGAAAAACCAATGACCTCCTTCTGAAAGGAAAAACCAAGGACCTCCTTCTGAAAGGAAAAGCCAAGGACCTCCTTCCGAAAAAGCACCAGACAATAAAAGAAATGATGGATGCTATTTTTGTGGTAAACCTGGACATATTGCAAGGCTATGCAATTTTCGGAAACAGGAAACTTCAAATGAGGTTCATGTTACTGAAAAGCCACTTATGGCTATGATATCTGAGGTCAATGCCGTTGATACTTCTGAAGGATGGTGGGTAGACTCTGGTGCCTCAAGGCATGTCTGCTATGACAAAACTTGGTTCAAAACTTATTCTCTCTTTGAAGTAGAGAAGAAAGTATTGCTTGGTGATTCCCACACCATTAATGCCTTGGGTTATGGTAAAATTGAATTGAATTTCACTTCTGGTATGAAAATAACCTTGAAAGATGTTTGGCATGTTCCTAATATTAGAAAAAAATCTAGTTTCTGGTTTTCTTTTGAATAAGACCGGATTCAAACAGATTTTTGAATCTGATCAATTTATACTGATGAAAAAGGGCATGTTTGTTGGGAAAGGTTATGCTTGTGAACGCATGTTTAAACTAAATGTTGAAATGAATCTTGTATTAATGTTTGGCATGCTCGATTATGTCATGTTAATTCTAACTATGTCAAAAACATGAGCAGTTTAGGATTAATTCCGAAATTAGAAAATCAATTTGAAAAATGTGAATCATGCAGCATGCCCAAAATTACAAGAAAACCTTTCAGAAGTGTGGTAAGAAATTCTGAATTGTTAGATTTAACTCACACTGACATTTGTGAATTTGAAGGGATTTTGACTCGAGGTGGAAAAAGGTATTTCATAACCTTTATTGATGATTTTTCAAAGTATTCATATGTTCATCTTATGAAAAATAAAAGTGAAGCTTTTGAAAAACTAACAACTTATATAAATGAGATTCAAAATCTTTTTGGCAGAAAAATCAAGAGGTTTAAGAGTGACAGAGGAGACGAGTATGACAATCTTGGATTAAATTCTTATATCCAATCCTTGGGAATTGTTCATGAGACTACACCTCCATATTCTCCTGCCTCAAATGGAGTAGCAGAACGCAAAAACAGAACTCTGATAGATTTGACTAATTCAATGTTGGTGATCACTGGGGCTCCCAAAAACTTATGGGGAGAAGCAGTTCATACTGCTAATTATGTCATGAACAGAGTACCACATAAACACTCACTCAAAACACCTTATGAATTTTGGAGGGGTCATAAGCCAAACTTGAATTACCTAAGAGTTTGGGGTTGTCTTGCCTTTGTTAGACTTCCAGATCCTAAAAGACCAAAACATGGTAGTAAGGCCTCCAGATGTGCATTTATGGGTTATGCTTTAACCAGTAAAGCATATAGATTTCTTGACCTTGACAACCATGTTATGATTGAATCCCTTGATGCCATCTTTCATGAAAAAACTTTTCCTTTTAAAACTAAAAATAGTGGGGGTGTTGAAATTGAACAAATAGTTATCCCTTAGCCTATAAACAGTCAACAAGCCTTTGATAAAACTACCTCTGAACCCAGAAAATGAGATGAACCTGAAATTGAACCTAGAAGGATTAAAAGAGGAAGAGTAGTAAAAGACTTTGGCCCTGAGTACCATGTGTATAATATTGAAAATGATCCTACTACTATTGATGAAGCCTTATCCTCTTCAGATTCAGCCTTATGGAAAGAAGCCATCAATGATGAGATGGATTCTTTGATGACCAACAAAACTTGGAAACTAGTTGACCTACCATCAGGTAGTAAAGCTATTGAGTGTAAATGAGTACTAAAAAAGAAATTCAAACTCGATGGCTTAATTGACAAATATAAAGCCAGGCTTGTAGCCAAAGGCGGCGAGACATCAGAAGAGGAAATCCTAAATTCAATTATGACAGCGGTATGGTATGAAATCGGTGATGAAGCTAGCGCATCCAGGGCCCGGCACCTAGCGCAGCTGGAGAGGCCTAGCCTGATCTGAGAAGTGTTAATTCGGTTCGTCGGATAGACTTCATTCAAAAACGCTTCCTTTCCACCCGTGTGTCAGCAATAGCGATTGAAAGAGGAAGCTTCTGCCCTTTTTCCTTCTTTTGAGTCTACGCACTTTTGCTTATTGAAACATGGTGAATCTCCCAATCCTCCCTCTAAACAACCTTCGCAACCGGTTAAAAGCTCCTCGCCGGAAAATGTCGTGCCAACCCCACCGGAAAACATGAACTTCGCCATCCCTAACTCTTCCAATACTGAGTTCGGTCCTTGATTGCTATTCCAAAAGGGCATATTATTCTCGAGCTGGAAATGCCACGCTTTGACTTACTTGCCTTAATGATTGGTCCCCCAAGACAGGTATTGCTTCAATGCCTTGCTATCTTCAAAGGTAGTAGATGAGTTGACTTCAATGTGTTGGGAACACTGTGCCATGTCTCCTTTCCTTTGTAAGGATGAAGTAGATTCCACCACCTAAATAGTGAAGGGTGTAAAAGGAGGACATTGATTTCTTTGACACATTTTCTTCCGTAAGCAAAATTACATCAATAAGAGTTCTAATTGCAGTTGTTACTATCCATGACTTAATAATCCATCAAATGGATGTGAAAACAGCTTTCCTAAATGGAGAGTTAGAAGAAGAGATATACTTGGAGCAACCTGAAGGCTTTGTTACTAAAATCATTATATGGTTTAAAGCAAACTCCAAGACAGTGGCATGAAAAATTTGACATGTGCTTACTTTCTAATGGTTTTAAATCCAATGAAAGTGATAAATGCATATAAATCAGAGAATGATTCACATGTCATTATTTGTTTATATGTTAATGATCTCTTGATATTTGGAACTAATCTTAAAATAATAATTGCTACCAAAATGCTGCTTAGGGCTGCTCATTTTTCGGTGTTGGTCGGTGTCGGTTTTTTTCGGTTCGGTTTTTTTGGTTTTTATTTTGGTATATACATAACCGACAACCGACCGAAATCTCAATGAAACCAATAAGTTCGGTTTGTCGGTTTTTGATCGGTTTCGGTTCGGTTTTTCGGTTTATGTAGATTATTATTTTTTTTTGTATTAAAGTTAGATTATTAGTTTAATTATCATATATATTAGTTATAATAAGGTAGATTATTAGTTTATTATAACTAATAAAGTAATAATCATATATATATAAATAATTATAAACTAAAACTATATTTTATTTCATATAAATATATATATAATAAAAAAAATTACTATATATATATAAAAGGTCGGTTTTTCGGTCGGTGTCGGTTCACTAATTAGTGAACTGCTATCGACCTCGAAAAACCATTTGCACCGCCGCCAAAAACCGATTAAACTGATTGCACCGTTTACACCGCACCGTTTGCACCATTTGAAGTCGGTGCGGTCGGTTCAATCGGTTCGGTCGGTTTTTGGCCAGCCCTAATGCTGCTTACTAATAATTTTGATATGAAAGATTTAGGGGAAGCAAATGTTATTCTGGGCATGAGGATCCCAAGAACTTCAAATGGTATTTTTCTTGACCAATCTCATTATGTAGAAATTTTTTTGAAAAAATAAAAATTTTTTGATTGCAAACCCTTGTTCTCTCCTTTCGACCCAAGTATGCATTTATTTCCTACAGAAAATGAAAGAGATATTTCCAATCAAAAAGAGTACGCTAGTATTATTGGTAGTTTGAGGTATGCCACTGATTGTACCAGACCCGATATTGCTTATACTATAGGGGTGTTGGCTAGATTTACAAGTAAGTAAACCAAACTTAGAGCATTGGAATGCCATTAATTGTGTGATGAGATATTTGAAAAGAACTCTAAGTTATGGTATACTTTATCAAAAATATCCTGTTGTACTAGAAGGTTATAGTGATGCCAGTTGGAATACATTGGCTGGTGACTCTTTGTCTACCACTGGTTATGTATTTACTTTTGGAGGTGGAGCAATTTGTTGGAAATCTAAAAAA
Source organism: Corchorus capsularis (assembly GCA_001974805.1). NCBI lineage: Eukaryota > Viridiplantae > Streptophyta > Magnoliopsida > Malvales > Malvaceae > Corchorus > Corchorus capsularis. The sequence continues at coordinate 22,288 of AWWV01014358.1, forward strand.
AAAACAAATAATTGCAAGCTCCACAATGGAGGCAGAGCTTATTGCGTTAGCCTCAGCAAGTGAAGAAGCAGGTTGGTTGTGTGATCTTTTATTTGAAATCACAATATGGGAAAAACCAATACCACCTGTCTTAATTCATTGTGATAGTACAACCACAATTGGAGAATTAATAGTAAATATTATAATGGCAAACCCAGATCCATAAGAAGAAAACATAGCTATGTGAGATCTCATATTACTAATGGTACCATTAACGTTGATTATATTCAAAGTGGTGATAATCTTGCAGATCCTTTAACAAAAACTCTAGCTAGAGAGAAGATCTGGATAACATCGAGGGGGATGGGACTTAAGGCCATAGAATGACAAAAATCATGTATGAGGATACCTTACCTAATGATTGGAGATCCCAAGAATTAGGTTCAAAGGGAAGAACGAATCATATGGTGGTTTGACGACATGCACGATGTTATTATTCTTTTTCTTTTTATTAAATAAAAATGAGAAAGAATGTCCCTCCCTATGATGAGGTGCATGGATCCTGTAACAGTAATGAAGGTTGAGTATTTTAATACTCTTAATGAGAACTATAACTCTTTTGAGTGGGATGTAGAGTTACAGGAGCATCCTTGATAGTCTCACCTATATGAGTGTGGAAGTGAGGCTGCTTCCTATGAGAATTGGGCTAATTCTCTAGAACGCTCATTAGAACCGGGGTAAAGCACATGGCCATTAACGTGCTAGCTTAAAGAAGCTCATTGCAGGGCACTGGAAACCTATGTGTTTGACGCGATACTTTGTTTCCCCAAAACAGCCTTAGTTTAAGACCTTAGTTCACTATTGGTTCTGGAGCAAAGGTCGCTGAACACTAAGTGAAGGTTCAAGCCATTGGCACCGTCATTATGCATAGTGTTTCTATCTTCACCCAAATGGTTAGTTCTCGAATATTTTTATTAAAATAAGTGGGGGATTGTTGTGATATTTTAATAAAATGAGTTTTTATTAAACTGATTTGTTTTCTTTAATAACTGAGGTGATTTAATGTTTTTAAAACTCTTTGTAAGTTTTTAACTCATTAAATTAACTTAAGTTATTAATTAAATACAAGTACTTTCTATCTTTCACTTTCCTATAAATATCATATCTACTTCATTTGAAAAAACATCGAGCAAATTCCTAAAAGCTCACTTGCTTCTTTCAAAAAGAAAAAAAGAAAAACCTTCCTAAATCTTTTTAAGAGAGTTTTAGCTAATTGGGTGAAGAAGGTGTCGGTTTTGGTAGAGCTTCTACCTTCTAACTCGTGCAGTTTAGAAAGGTGTACAGTGGGTGACTGAGCTTTTGTATCCTAGGGGACGGCGTGCAGTGAAACCTCTTTGCACCGGTTTAATTACCGAGAAGGCGCGTATCGTCTGAAGAGAGCGACCTAGTCCGCGTCTCAATCTCCGTCACCCCTTTTAATTCTACTTTTGTAGAAGCTTGGCTACAAGATTGTGATCATCCAGTCCTTTCCGGTGGTGCTATATTGCTTCATTCTCCAACATACTAGCCCCTTGATATCCAGTAACCTTAATAAGTTCGTAATCAGGATCCTTGTACAACATCGAGAAGCCATGCATATATTTTCGGTTTAATGGGCAAAAAGGCCCCTGAACTTACACCGAACCGTCAAATAAGCCCCTGGACTATTATTTCGGCCAAATAAGCCCTGTTGCCAAGGCTAAATACTCAAATAAGGACTAAACGTTTTAAGATTTTCTCAAATAAGGATCAAAATACACAATTCCAACAAATTAGAACACATACTTAGCAAATTTTTACAAATTAGGGAATCCTTAAATGAAAACCAATACTTCTTATACATATACGTTAAATTTGATAAAAAAATGATATTATCATGTTAATTAAAAATCAAACCCTAATAATCAAAATAAATTCATTAAACGTAATATGATATAAAATTATCGTGTGATTTTCAATTTATATATCCCTCACACATTAGTATTAATTTATATTGTATCCAATTTGTAAAAACATATTAAGTATGTTTTCTAATTTGTTGAAATTGTGTATTTTGATCCTTATTTGAGAAAATCTTAAAACGTTTAGTCCTTATTTGAGCATTTAGCCTTGGCAACAGGGCTTATTTGGCATTTTTTAAGAGTTCAGGGGCTTATTTGGCTGAAATAATAGTTCAGGGGCTTATTTGACGGTTCGATGTAAGTTCAGGGGCTTTTTTGCCCATTAAACCATATATTTTCATATATTTGTACTTAAAAATTTTCAAGTTAACCCTACCAATTAAAACTTAATTTTACATTAAAATATTTTCTAATTTATGAGTCAAAATCTATTTCTGTTAGTAATAGTTCAAAGTCAAAGTCTAATCATATAGGAATCCAAAGGAAAAAAAACTTTTTTTAACATCACCTCTATATATATATATATATTCTCCATTCATAAGATTTGATTTGAGAGATTTGATTTGAGAATTGTAAGAACATTACATATTTTTACTCAACCGTGTTAGAATCTACTTTGGCTAGTTGGCGTGGAAAATGTGAAATGAAGCCCCAATAACAATATTATTAAATAAAAAAGTATTGTAAAAATAAAAAGGAGAAGAAGGATAGTGATAAATTTGAAGAAAAAATATTTCTACCAAGAAAAAGGAGAAACAAATTATACTGTGGTTGTCTCAAAAAAAAAAAAAAATACTGTGGTTATGGGCCAAGGACCAAGAACATAAAAAGGTAAAAATGGGTCAGTAAAACTCACTTTATTTTTCTTTTCTTTTGATGAAGTTAAGCAATTTAGTCAGAATGAATAATTGTAGAACTTTTACCTTTGTCCTTGCATGTTTGTTCCCTTTCTAATGGTCCATGGAGACAATGAGCTAGGCATTGGCAGAACAGGTGCACACAGCCAGAGAACTAGCTTTCAAAGAATTTGACAAAAATGAGAAATGTCCCATACATTTTTCCTTTTCCTTTCAAGGAAAAAGGAAAAATAAAGAAATAAATAAAAACCCAATTTTCAAAATTTCAAATTTGGTTGGAGAATCCTATTCATAAACAAGTTCATGGGTTCTTTTCTCACCAAAATGGTTACCTTTGCCAATGGAACCTAAGTTCTGTGAAAATGGAATTTGCCCTTTCTTTCTTTTCCCTGTTAGCTTGTTGGTCAAATTGCTTGGCTGCTAGGCCAAATGCCCAATCTCTCATTGTCTAATATTTTTTTCCCTTCCAAATCATTACAATAAACAAGCATTATTGTTAGAGGATTAACAACAATAATAATAATGAAGTAGAGTATGATTAAAACAGGTTCCAGGATTCTGCTAAAAATGATGCTTGTTGTGTGTAGAAAGAACAAAAAACTGACCCCATATGGACCCCAACAGCCACAGGAATTTGGATGCTTTCTACTTAAGACATCACTTGAGTCAAAATTAGACCTTCTCACATGATTGCTACTATTTGGCCTAATGCACAAAGAAACCAGCAAAATTTCAAATGATAGCCTGTAATAATCTTTATTTTATATATATAAGAAAATAAAATAAATGTATTAAGTACTTCTTATTATAAGGATAATTATAATTATTATGTACTAGTAATCCTCATCAACAACAATTTCAATGTCCTAGTAGCTTTTGATTTTTTGACCTTTTGGTTTTGTTTGTAGGAGGAGAGGGAGTAAGGCCCTTTTGAAATGGCATCCACACTAACCCACAAATCTGACTTTTTGAAGACTCTATTTCCCATAGCCATAGCCATAGTCATAGATAGATAGATAGATGCTGCCTAAAAAGAAATAAAAACCACATCCCACAGGAATTCTCAACCTCAGCAAACTTTTGTATAGAAAAAGACACAAAGAGGGTGAGATTTAAAACCCCCTTTTGCCTCTTTCCCTTCCTTTTCAGCATAACTTAAGCCTGATTAATTAATTTAATAAACAAAAGCATCAGTTAATTACAAATTGCTTACCTGATTGAGTGGAAGGAACTTAATAACAGTACCCTCTTAACAAGGTATAAAATCAAGTTGTGTGAATGAGAAAGACGGATACTAATAAGAGAACTTTTGTATTTAGAGTCTTATGCGACTCAATTTTTTTAGATTAATAGTAATCTAATATGATTACTATGTACTGAAGTTGGTATAAGAAAATATTAAATAATAGTATTTTATTAATAATTAAGCAAAAGTTGATTTGCATTTTCACAGATTCCAGAGGCTCTGAGGCAGCTGTTTGATAGCTAAATCCCCACAAATTCCAACAAGAATACAAACTATAGCCCACCTAACAAACTCTTATAATTAAAGATAAGAAAAATCTGGTTTTAATGATTTTTTCTTTTCTAAAAATATTAATAACATTAAAAATAAGTAAAAATTTAAGCTGCACAAAAATGTTCCTCATCAAAACCAATTAAAATTCTCTCCACTCCCTCCTCCCTCTCCCTCTCTCTCTCTCTCTCTCTCACAAAAGGCTTTAATCAATTTTCCAACATTCTGTTATTCTTCTTCATTACTAATAACATTTCTTTCTCTATCTTCTCTTTGTGTAAAAAAAATCCAAACCAAAGAAAGAAAGCCATGCCATTTCTTGCAGAAACTCCAGCTTCTTCTTCTTCTTCTTCTTCATCTTCAACAATTGCAGAACATCTAAAACTAAGAAGACCACCCAGAAACCAAATCAACATAACAGAAGAAACAGATCCAAACCCAATCCCAGAAATCCCATCTGTAATCCAATCCACTCGTTCTAAATCCAGCATTTCATCCCTTCTCCTCTCCACTTTCTCCTCCACCAACAATGAAACATCAACAAATTTGCACCCTTCAACAAACACCAGAAAGAAGGCTAACCCTTTTAGCCAGTCTTCTCTCAGAGGACTTGGGTGCACTGCATCTGCATCACAGCAGGTGTCGGTGCCCGCCATGATACGCACATCAGCTGATTGGGAAGCTAAGAAAGTGAAGAAGAAAAAGAAGACACAGCAGCAGGAACAAGAGAAGAAGAAGAAGAAAAAGAAGAAGAATATTAAACTTGTTGGCAATGAGAATAATGGGAGTAGCAGTAAGGTTCATCATCAACAAGGTGTGGGTTTGAATGAAGGGAGTGGGAATAACTTAAGTTGTGGGGTAATTCAGGATGTTTGGTGTGGTCCTGGAATTGGGTTTTCAGCTGATACCGTTGGCTCTGTAGATTGTGTTGTTGCGAGGAGAAATGTGCCTCCTGCTAGAGGCAAAATTGATGTTGAAAAGGTTAACAACCATAGGGAGGTAATATTTTTGTTTCTTTTTTTAATCTTTTAATGTTATATATATATCAGAAGGCTTAAATTCCATATATATCATTGAATGAGTTCTATGAGCTTTGATACAATTTGGATTTGAGTATTGAACTTTTTCATGTTTTTCTGAATTTTTTTTGTTGATTTAATCTGTTCAAGTTCTGTGCTTTTGATCTGGAATTTGCCCTTTTTGGTGCTCAGACTATTTGATTCTTGTTTGGTGGATACATTCATTTTTAGTATGCCAATGCATTTATTTATTTATGACAATTCTTAATTAGATGACTTTTCATTTTCTTCCTTTTGATAATAATTAAGACTTTATGGACATTGGTAAACTCATCAACACTATGAATTGGTTAATTGAATCCGTGACTTATCATTTTTCCCTTCAAGCAATCTCATTTTCTTGTTCTTTTTCCTGAGAAAAAAAGAAGAAGAAGAAGAAGAAGAAGAAGAAGAAGAGAAAAAGTCTTACAAGATCATGTTAGTGACTTTTTCTGACTACAAGTTTATGTAAGAAGAAAAAAGGCCCAGGTTGATTATTTTATATATGCCCTCTCTGGGCCTTATAGTAGCTAAGATCATGTTAGTGAGTGGTATTTTTTTTTTTTTTAATTATTATTAAATTTATTTTTTAGGGTGCATCTATCTATAATTATTTCTCTCAAGTCCAATGGTGAAGCCCTTCAATTATATAAGCTTTTCTTTCTCATGGCCCTAATTTAACATTTCATCTGTACCACCAAAAGAAAAAAAAAAAAAAATTAGGTTAAACCTTTAACACACTGCTAGAAGACTGCTACATTGGTGCCCTTCTTTTGGTAGAAACTGTATTACTGCCGTATCTCAATCTAAATTGGTAGAAAAACCTAAACTTTTTGGCCTTTTTAGAGTATCTTTTTGATGAACTCAGTTTAATTGACTTTGAAATCTTTGTTCTTGTTTTGGTTTTAACTAATCTTTATGGTTCCTATTTTGTTACTATTAATCAAAGTTCATTTTCATTCAATTTGGTAATCTTAATTTATTTGTTTCTTTCTCTAATATGTAAGGTTCTGATTTGCTGTTTAGTGTATGTGTTGTTGTTAAGCAGCTTTGTTTGTCCTTTCAATTGTTGTATACATACAATAATTATTTATAATAATAACTAAACAAAAATCGTGCACGTATAATTTAGCTTGGTTCCAAACGAAAGGCAATTTTTTTGGATAAAGGGTTCCATCATGGACCCCATTAGATTAGGAGATTGTTATACGGAGCTTTTGATAAGCACTTGCAGTGTTTGAATTATATGAGGACTCTCTTTCTCTCTTCATTTTTAAATTTGTGTTTATATAATGTAAGGCATCTTTTTTTTCCCAAAATCCAATCAGTTTCCATTACTAGAGAGTCAAAAGTTTGTTGAACTGTTTTCATTTTTCTTCTCTCAGTATGATCATCAGTGTTCTTCCTCTATTTTGGTGATATAACTGGGTTTTTAACTTTTTATGGTGGCTTATTTTGCTGCTTCATTGATCTTGACAGCGTCCTTGTATAGCGAGGCGGGCTGTAAATCCTGAAACTCTCTCATTTCTTGACTCTGATTCTGCCTTCCGTCCCGAACCTGATTTCTTTGGAGCTAGATACTATCGACATGTTCGACATCCTTCCCCCGAGGGCCTTGCTGAGGTTTGTCTTTAGCTTTTAGGGCTTGTGTTAATATAGTTTTGTGCAATCTAAGATTGGGTGTTTTGGAAAGTTGTTTCTGCTTATGGGTTTTAAAGATTCAATTTTGGGGCTGAAGTGCACAGCTTTTCATTTTGCAACAATACAACATACAAGGATTCTCTCTAGCAAAATTTATAGTGGTTATAAGACATTAGGTTTGCTGTCTTAGTGGGGAAAATACAGTCATCATGTGATTAAATAAGCAAAGGTTTGTGGGGTTCTTTTTCCCTCTCTTTTTAGTATTTTATATATAATACTTTTGAAGTTCATTGCTTTTGGTGTAAAAAGAAAATTGAAGGTGGGATGATTGAAAAAAGGATATTGACACTTTGAAACAGAGCATTTTGTTTTGTGATATATCTGATAAAACCAGTTGTTAGATCATTTAGGTGTTGTCTGATGCAATGATAAAAGAAATTTTGTCTTATACAAACTAATTTATGCTCCAAAGGTCTTGAGATATTATTTTTAAGGGAGGAGGGTTGTCATAGGATTTGCTTTATTGGGTATTTTTTTTAATTAGAACTTTGCTTTTGAAACTTAAAACTCTGTTGATTATCAGCTTTCTGTAGTTGATGTAAGCTTTGCCTGCCAACATGAATATTATTTTCAAGAAATCAATTATAAAGTAAACATCAAATAATAGCAGAAGTGTGACAATTATTATTTTATTGTGTATTGTGTGAATTAAGCTGAACAATGAATTAACTCCAAAAGTGACATAATCGGAATCAAGTTAGTTGTAATGTCATTTTAGAATCACATGAAACAATTGGGGGTAAACCGGGCAGTCATTTTCCTAGCTATTATTGTATTTGTGGTGTAGCACTAACAACTCATTAATTATTCAGTGCCGGTTGATACCTATGGAATTTAAGATGTTTGGATGAAATTTTATGTATTAAAAAAACCACAGAGGTTGTACTCTGTGGAATTGCAGAACACACGACATGGTAAACTTTATGTAAATGTTTTTGTAGTACGATGTCATGTAGGACTGCTTTGAATAAATGCTGAACAGACCACTATACAAGATAGGTTTTTGATATGTTTGTTGACATTTCAATATCTCAGAATCAAACAACAAGTGGACAAGTGGTTCGGCTAGTAACTATCGGTGCACCGGAAATTCCTCTTACATTATACTATGAAATTTTGGATTTCCAGTCATTTTACTTGGAAAAAGTGTTATCCTTAGAAAGTAAACTGTAAAATGTTGATTTTAGATTTATGGGATGTCATCTATTTTATGTACTCATATGTCAGAATGAATAAAGCTTAAGGAAAAGCTTTATGCTATTATGCATAAGTTAAGCTGTGGTAGGACTCTTTGTTTAATGTGCATTTCAAATTGTTGGTGGTGCAGATTATGATGCTACAGAACAACTTGCTAATGGGGGGAAGATTAGATTCACACGATCGTTTTAGTAGCTGGAGGCTTGATATTGACCACATGTCCTATGAGGTATCTTGTCTTTATCCTCTTAAACTGTATGTGTACTTAAAATCTTTTTTTTTTAAAAAAAATAATTTAAAAAAGTAATTATCTTTTAATGAATCTTTGTTTAACAACTCTTTAAGTATAAGAGTTATAATAATGCTTGTTCAAATGAACTTTTGACTGCTGTAAAACAGCAATTGCTGGAGCTTGGTGAGAAAATTGGTTATGTTAACACTGGATTGAAAGAAGATGAGATAAGCAGATGCCTTAGAAAAATCAAGGGCTCGATCAAGAATGACATGCCGCCGGACTTGCATGTGCATGTAGATAAGAAGTGCACCATCTGTCAGGTTTCAATAATATTTCTTTCATGCTATTCTCATTCACTCTCAAAGGTAAATCTTACTTTGATTACAAGTAAAATTTATATATTCTTTGAATATAGGAGGAATATGAGGCAGATGATGAAACGGGGAAGCTATGTTGCGGACACAGCTTTCACATTCAATGTATAAAGCAATGGCTTTTGCAGAAAAATACTTGCCCGGTCTGTAAGACTGAGGCATCGGCTCGAAGCTAGAAGTCCAAGGATTCAATTTAATTCTTCTTGTTGGTGTATAGATTTTGCTCCAATTCAAAAGCAAAGATTCCAAAAAGAAAATCTTTTTCTTTGAAAATGTGTGAAGGCTCAAACTGTTTGCTTCAAGAAAATTATGGGCAATTATTGTTTATTTGGCATGTGGTTAAGGTTGATTGGTTTCTGGGATATGGATGAGAATGATTGCAACTTTGCCCTATTGTTAAATTAAAATCATATATATCATCACATCACAATTTGTGATTATACTTGTTTCGTCTCCTTATGAATTGACATAAATACTTGATATTTTTGTATGTGCCGTGTTCAGAAATAGTAGTAAGTTAGATCCTGAAGAATTGTGCCAACAATAATTAACTTCGAAGTATATAATTGCTTATCCCAACTCTACCCACGCAACGCAACGTGTACTGGCTTGAGTCAACTTTGGGTGATTCAAGTAATCTACGCACAAAAATTGAACCTAAAAACATTGACGAGCTAAATTTAAGAAAACAACAATTGCAAGCAAAACATTATGAATTGCAGTACTATAAAAATTCAATGGTCAAACCAACCAAATCTGAAACTGGTTTGGCGACATGAATACAACAATACAAGATGAGCGAGATACATGCTTTATAGGCAGCAAAACATCTCTTCTTGATTTCTGTTCTCCATGATACAAGTACAAAACAAAAACAATATAAATCTAAATTATTTACCCTCGGATTGATTGTTCTCGAAATGTCCAACGGTTAACCATGTACAAATGATGTTTTGTGTGTGTGGTAAGAGAGATTGTTACATAACTGTTCTTTATGCCACTAGAGTAAGTATGCTACTAATTTCTACATGTGGATACATGTACAGACTAAAATACAACAACATAAAGTCGTGGATGATGTTGATCCTTTTACCTCCTTTTGTATATACTTGTTCAAGAGTTCAAGGGGATGACTCCCTTGAAGATTCTTTGAATCACCTCCTTTCTTCTGAAGAAAGAATGAACTAATGATGCAAGAAAAGTAGTTGCAAGCAATTCAAACCACATCGTGACGATTGAGAAATTCTATTATACATGGATACACCAGATCTCTCGCCTGCATTAAAAAAAAGTATAAAGATTTAGGAGAAGCTATTATGCTACTGGGATTGGAATCAATGCCACCAGTTAAGTTGCATCATATATAGAGCACTAAAATAATCAACTTAGAGAATCCTTAGATTTAAGTCATACCATTCGGCCACCCACTACATCATAGTGAGCATAATGTGGACCGCCAGGTTCTCCGAAAACTTTATAAGTAACCAATGGTTCAGGAATGAGCTTCACTGTTTCTGATCCATTCATATTTTTATAAACTAAATGAGATAAAGAAGAAAAGCTTGGCAATAAATTAGATTTAATGTAGACAGGTCGTATGAATTGAGATCATACCATATACTGCTTCAGGCGGACAGATCAGATCTTGGTCTCCAGCAATTGCTAAGATAGGGACATTGCTTTTACCAAGATGATCCTTGTAGAAGAATGTTCCGCTCCTGTCACGTAATCCACCCTCATAAAAGGCTGTTGATAGCTGCAAGAGAAGCTTAGCAGGCACTGTCTCTGCATATTATTATGCATCGTCATTCACCAAATGGTCCAAAGATAATGATAACCATAACCATAACATAGGCACTGATAAAACCTAACCACTCCAGAGGTCAAAGGAGATTCAAAGACACATTGAAATCACTATATAACTTGTCAAGGATGTATGCTGATAAAGACAAGCAGCAACTTCAGTAGGTTGAAAGCTAATTAAAAAAAAATTAAAAAGAAAAAAGGAAAAGGAGGAACTAGGATGTACAACATGTACGAGCTGGAATACTGCCTTCTGATTTTCCACCCTTTTTTTATAACTAATTCCACTAAAACAAGCAGTAAAAGCGATATCACCCACAAAGAGACACTATTTAGTGGGAAAGGTTAGGTTTTTTTTTTTTTTTTTTTTTTTTTTTTTTTCTTTTTTTTTCTAAGCATCTACATTTGCAAGTCAAGGTACTTATGCATTATAAGGAACACATCAGGTGAAGCATTTTACCTACCAAAGTTTTCCATAACCAGCTTTTCAAGCAACTCTGGAGTCATCATGTCCCAGGCAGAAATTTGCGGACTTAACCAGGAAAGGATGTATGGAGGGCGAGTCGCCAAAGGATGAGCTGCAGCAAGCAATGTTCCAATGGGAATGATAGGAACATTCAGGAACTGTGCTGGGTCCGCCTGCTCACCACAGGAAAATAGCATCAGGTTATTGTTATTATTTGTATATCACCAAGTCATTGGTGCCATGAAATGAGGAACAGCTTATAAGCGGATCAGTTTAGAAAATACTTTCCAGGGGTAAAAGCAGTTTGAGTGATGATTTAGAAGACATATAGTCCAATGATGATGCCAAAGTAGTGACTGATGCCAATCCAGAATCTCTCCCTTCAAAACCTTAAAAAAAGAAACACACATTTTAGCATTCCAATATATAATGTTCAACAAACAACATAAGTCAGAGCAAAATAAAGGCCCCTATACTGCCACTGCAAGCTTCACAGCATGAAAGACTCTCCCCAAAAGACTAAAGATCATCAAAGGGTTTTTCATCTCTATCACGGTTGATATCAATTAGCCATTATGTGAAAATGTCAACAATTTGAATCTTACGTAAACCTCAGTGAAGATAATCAACAAATTCAAGCATCATATGCATTTTGAAAGAAGCTCAGAACTCTTCATGAGTTTGACCAGTATTGTCAGAATGTCAGGACCTAGATCTCCATATGTTGTGCACAAAGTTTGATATTCTTTCATCTAGAAAGAAATTCAGTGGTAAAAGGTGCCCAGTCTAAGTAGTCAGTTTAAACTGTTCGCAAGTCCAATATGGACAGTGCTTTGGTCCAAAGAAAATGAAAGACAAATTGGTCTTAGGAAGTGGAATCCAATAGGAGACTAGCTTCCAAACTTGCTAAACATTTCTAATCACCAAGAAACAGAGAGATTAAACATACAAGTTAGATATTAAACGGTGAAACCAAAATCACCAGCAAACTATTCAATAGCCAAAGTTGATTGCCAAAAACAGATCAATGCTTTACTGGCTTTCTACAGACAGGGTGTAGTATGGAATCTTACAACATCGTGAGAGCATTGCATATAGCAAGATACCCCCCATTGAATGACCAACTGCAAGCAACTTCCCATCTTTTGGTTTGCTCTGGGTCCTTATGTACTCCATCTAAGATGAAATTTTATTTGAGTAATACTTAAGTTAGTTGTTAGGAGTAGCCAGCTGCTTTATATATAAAATTATATATAGATAAGGCTACCGTAACTTCATGAAAGCCGTGTATACTAAAGTAATGGCACCTTACCGCAGCAGGCACATCTTCTTCAAGGTAGTGATCGAAATCCCAATCATACTTCACCATCAGATCAAGCTGTTTCTGTACATCTTTAATTGCAGTAGAAACACAGTCTTGCATATCAAAAATCCGTACTGGAGATGATCTATCACCTTCAATTATATTTACAATCTTTTGGATAAAGCCCCTAATTTGATCAGCAAAAGCAAACCTTTTTTCTGTTCCTGAAAAGCCCAAAAGGTTTCTTTTAATTGAAAAGCTCTCATGATTCGTTTTAGCATGAGAACCATATTTTTCATCCTTCACATACGAATCATTTCTCTGAATCTGAGACATAACTTTTAAAGGGTTTTTAACTTGTCCAAAGTCAATTTCTTGTGCACTTAAGCCAGCACCTCTGAGTTCAACAATCCAGGTATCATATCCTTGACCAGACATGAAGCGTGCAAACGAGAACTGAACAATAAAATATGCATAATTAGTACACTTAAAAGCAAGAAACTAGTAAAGCTAAAAGCCTCGAAACAAGAAAACAGACCCATAAAAGATACTAGAAGCTTAGAAAATTATAATTCAAACCTCGAAGACAAGCATTTAAGCAATTAAGCTTTAAGAGAAATCAGAATCCAATGGCAGAAAACTATTAAAAACCCAGAAAGTCTAATTGAGAAAAAAAAAAAAAACCTATCTCAATTGATCACAACCCAATTAGAGACCCCACAAAGTAAAGCAGTTGCATGCAATTCAGAAGAAAGAAAAGAGAGAACGAGAGAGGCAGAATCTGACCTCAGGGGAAAGATCATAAGCAATAGCATTGGTCCCAACGCCTGACAAAAGCATCAAAGGATGATTCCTCGGCGGCGCCGCCGGAGAAGGAAGGTACCTCCACAAAGCCACCCTCCACTCCGATTTCTCTACCTCCACGTAGTGAAGCTCGTCAGCTGTACACAAATTTGGCCTCTTATCGTTCTTTATCTCCACATTTCTCTTAAATACAGCTTTGGTCACCGCCGGCGACCAGCCTCGAGTCGAGGTCCAGGTACGAATTGAACATGGGAATACGGTGGTCGCGTCGGAACGGAATGGGTTACAGGAAGAGAAAGTGGCCGCGAAACCGAGATCCGATGGGAATCGGACAAGGGCCATTTTTATTTTTAATTTATTTTTTGAATCTTGTGCCTTTTGAATGTTGCGGGAAAAATAGCCACTGCTATTTATAGCAATTAAATAACCTTGCAGGGGGCAAAAGACAATTTAATGCCCAGTCAGCTACTTCCCTGATTTGGAACTTGTTATTATCCAATTAAAACTATAATAATAGTTTTAATTTCCAATTTTATTAAAAAAATCTTAAATGTTATTGCAATAATTTAATGTTAGTACCTTTTATTTTGTCGAGCAAATGTTATGGTACCTTAAAATTCACATTTTTCTTATAAGAAAATAAAATATTTTGGTGATTTTAGAAAAAATTTTCACTTAAGAAGTTAAGAGATATAAAATCACTTTTTGCTTTTTTTTTTTTTACCAAAAAAATTACTTTGTTTTTGCTTGCAGATATTTCATATTTGGTTGTAGATCATTCATATATTGATATTTGGATAAAGATATGTTCCGTGTAAGAATCACCTTCATAATTATTTGGGGAATGTTTCTATTATCAAATATATAAAAAGAGGCTTTAGATTTTTCTTATTTGCTTTAATATATTAAAAATGGGAATTTGCAAGCTCTTCTTAGAGACAAAATATACACCAAACATCAAGATTAAAAGTCGATTCCATGATTATAAGTTCATAACCCTGGCCCATTCCCATTTTGGACGGAACAAATCTACTAATTCTTTGATTCCAGTTAGTAAAGGATTGGACCATTTGGCATTTTGCTCGAAAATTGACTAATAACTAAAGTAGATTTGAGTGCCCAACCCAAAATTCGACAGCAAATTTAATTTTTATTTCTGATATATATATATATATATATTTGTGGCTTATCCACAATTTATACAATGACATGGAAGTAATGAGTAATTACCCAGGTGATATAGCATGAGCAAAACCCTCCATGGAATCAAGCTTTGATGTAAAAGTCTTGGCAAAACCCTCCATGGAATCAAGCTTTGATGTAAAAGTCTTGGCGTTTGCGGAAGATGATCTTCAGCAAGTGTTCACCGCCAAGCATGGAGACAAGATGCTTCCAAACAGATTTGTGAAAATAGATGTTCCATTATCAATATATATTGGTAGGAAGACGAGTGTAAGGTTTGCTGCAAGTGTGGTCATGGGTTCGAGTCTGACTAAACGCAAGGGTTTTCTCACATAGACTCTTACTTGTTTCCACCTTGTGTTATGATCTACTCTTGGCATGCCCCACTACTGCCGGCAGATGTGTCCCTCGCCATGGAGTCACCGGGGTTTAAGAGGGAGCGGGGGACTTAGAATCCCTAGGATTGATGACGCCCACCAAGAGATTTATTTTTGTTGAAAAAAAAAAATAGATGTTCCATTTAAAAAGAAAATTGTAATTGGTGACCTTCTTAAGAAGTAACTAATGATGACTTCAAATATGTTAATCGCCAATCAATATAACCATTCAAACTAATAGTTAGTTAAGCCTTTAATCTACTTTCTTCAACCTTTAGAGTTTTGACTAATTAAGCTTATTGAATATGGGGTGGCAGTCATCGACTTCTTTAACATTCTGCCAAAAAAGTAAAGCTAAAAGCCTCGAAACTACAATCATAACATAACAAGAACAACCACACGAAGCCATGAATTGCGAAATTTACAATCCATTGACAAAAACGATCAAAACCGAGAAACTAAGAGTGATTAAGAAGTATCTTTTAAACAATGCAAGGGACTGTGAGATTATAATTCGATGAAAGCCATAACCAATCCCCAGAAGAGCTAGAAACTTAAATAATTGTAACCCGCTGGTTGAAACAAGAAAACAAACCCATAAAAGATACTAGAAGCTTAGAAAATTATAATTCAAACCTCAAACACAAGCATTTAAGCAATTAAGCTTTAAGAGAAATCAGAATCCAATGGCAGAAAAATTATTAAAAACCCAGAAAATGATACAAACTCAATTGCAGTGGCCAGCCCGAATCCAAGAACTCAACGTGTGAAGAAGCAGCCATCATACCTGAAGGACTGTGATACTGGCAAGAAGTAGCTACTGCTGTTTTACTATTTTTTTTTTTTGAAAAGCAAGCTTTATTAAGAGAAAGGGTAGAGGGTACATAGGGGAGCCTCATTAAAACCTTCTAAAGGAAAAATCTAGTGGGAAAAATCCTCAAGAAGGAAAAAGAGTGCTCCCACCCTACCAAGAAAACAAAACCAAGACAACAACCAAACAAACCAAGACCTAAAACTTAAACAACATCAAAACACAGCACTACAAGGAACCCCTGACCCAACCGACTCCGCCACAAGACAACCAAGCATTCACCCCCAAAAGAACACCCACAACCCAACACTTACAAATTATCATCACGCAAGACAGTACCTCTACTAACACCCTGTTTAGCCAAACCATCAGCCATAGAGTTAGCACTCCTAGGGATGTAAGCAGTGCTCCAAGAACCAATTTTTTGTTTCAGCATCTCAATCTTCATAAAAAGTTGTCTAAACCGCCAAGGCGCAGAAGTAGGATCCTTAACCCATTTGACAGTATTCGAAGAGTCAGATTCGAAAACCACCGGAAACACCTGTGCCCAAGAGGAAGTAGAGAAAGTAGTAAAAGCTTCCTTAACAGCCATCACCTCCGCCTCATTAGAATCAACCACCCCAGCATACTTAGAGAAAGAAAAAAGCACCTCACCTTCATGGTTTCTTAAAACCCCACCAATACCAGCTACCCCCGGCTTGCCCAAGGAAGAACCATCCACATTGAATTTGAGCTTCCCAACTTCCGGCTTTTCCCAAATCACAACATCCTTGAGTTTCCTTACTTTAGGTGGAATAACAACCAAGTGAGGAAACCTAAAGATATCATCCACATGATGTGCAATATCAGGCCATTTAGCCTTCACCCACAATGCAAATCTCCTCCAAATAATAGCAATCAACCCATAAACAGTACAAGGTCTCCCCTTGAAAATCTTATCATTTCTCGCCAACCAAATGGACCAAATCACAGCTAAAAACAAGAGCATCAACGCCTCTGAATTATGAACCTGCAAAGTTACCGTATGCCAAAAGTATAGGAAACTTGCAGCACTACCAGGCATCACCCAGCTGATACCCCAAAGGTTGAGAAAGTAAGACCAAATGGACCAAGAAATCTGACAAGAAAAAAGTAAATGAAACGCAGATTCCTTTTCTAAGTTGCACATAGGGCACAACAAATCTTCCCTGTCAATAAATCCCTTAGAAGCAAGGAATTCTTTAACCGCAATTCTGTCTCTCACCACTTGCCATAGGAAAGCCTCGACCTTAGGGGGCGCAAGGCCACACCAAATGATCTTCCAATAGTCATGACCAATGACACCAGGACCAAGTAAAGTTTTAGAGAAGGAAGCTGGAGAATAATGCCCGTCAGGAGTAAGTTTCCATATCAACCTATCTTGAAACCGAGGGTGAATGATCTGTCCATCAAGGCTCGCTAACAAAGCCTCAAACTGATCTTTCTCCCAGTCAAAACAATCCCTACGAAGCTCTATTCTCCACTCCCAAGAATCATCCTGCTAACAACCAACCACAAATCCATTTTTACAGTTAGAAAGAGCAAAAATTCGAGGAAATAACTCCTTCTAAGGTTTTTCACCAATCCAAGTATCATGCCAAAACCGAATCTGATCTCCACTTCCCACAGAAAACACAGTATTAGACGAGAAGCAGTTAAAATAGGAAGAAGAAGAACATAAGGGTGAGCAAATTCCTTTCCAAACAGTAGATCCCCTTTTACTTTTAACAAGATCAGGAAGTAGGCAGCGATCATTGCCACAATACTTCTCTGCAATCACCTTACGCCAAAAAGAATCCCTTTCAGAGCTAAACCTGAACAACCACTTATTCAGGAGACTTCTATTCTTAGTCTCCATTTTGGTTATTCCGAGTCCCCCACACTCCTTAGGCAAGCATATAGAATCCCAATCCACGTAATGAATTTTCCTTTTAGAGGAAGCACCACACCAAAGAAACCGCCTCTGAATCTTCTCTAAAGATTCCTTAACCCCAACAGGTAAATTAAAGAGAGCCATGCAGTACAAGGGCAAACTAGCCATGACCGAATTTATGAGAGTAACCCTACCACCAAAGGAGAGAAATTTAACCCGCCATAACGAAAGTTTTGATTGAAAATTTTCAATCACAGGCTTCCACACCGCCTTTCTATTAGGATTTGCACCCAACGGCATCCCCAAGTAAGTAGAAGGTAACTTTTCACTGCTACATTTGAGGATAGCTGCCCACTCAGACAAAGTGGAGTCCTCCACCTTAATCCCATATAATTTACTCTTCTGGAAGTTTATCTTAAGCCCCGAAATTAGCTGAAAGCACTTCAAAACCCTCTGAGCTCCAAGCACCGAGTCCAAAGCAGGATCACAGAACAGAATTGTATCATCAGCAAATTGTGAATGAGTAACCATCCTATTTGCTCTACCAACCTTAACACCCTTAAAGGTATTGACCTCCGCAGCTTTATACATCAACAAGCTTAACACCTCGGCAGCAATATTAAAAAGTAAAGGAGATAAGGCACAACCTTGCCTAAGCCCTCTCCTCATACAAATATTAAAAAGGCTGTTTTACTATTTATAATTAGTTAATTTCCACTTAGTTGTTCTATTTATGTTATTCCTCTTTGTAATTGGTGATAGTTTGTTTTGTTACTTTCCCAGGAAAGTAATGGGTGGAAACACTTTTCATGGTTTGGTTTAGATTTTATTAGGTGGGAAAATAAAAGGTGGAAACACTTTCATGATTTAATTAAATAAAGGTGGGAAAGTAACCCAACTTTCCCTCATATGAGAGAAAATTCATTCTCATGGGGGAGTTGTAGACACCCATTTTTTTTAGCCGATATCCTTTAAATTAGTTGGAATTGTTTCTTAATTTTGTATTAGAGGCATGTGGGTCATTTTCTTAATTCATTTTGGCATTTTGGCATCCATATTGCAATAAGGCAATTTTCTCTTTATTTTTGACTTGCAATTGGTTGTTTTTTTTTTTTTTATAGCTTTCCATTTAATTAAAGTAATATATGGAATTAATTTGTTCTCTAGTAGTCCGATTAGTTCTATACTGCTTCAATTAAAAGGCAAAAGCTTGAGCTTTGGTGCTCCAAAAGGAATGAATTAGGAAGAAATGTTTTATCCCAAAAGAAAATACAAAATGATTATTCTTTTCTTCTTTTAGTACAAAATTCATTTGCATCCCACAAGGATTTACAGAGTTATGATTTGCAAAATTAATCACGTGGCCAGTCTCTCTTGTCTCCGCCACGTCCTTCTTGCCTTAAGCTTTGGGTTGCTATTTGCTTATCTCTCCTCTGCCGAATTAGCAAGTGGTGTCTCCAAATTACAATTTCCCCAAGTTCCTTAGTTGGATCTGCAAATAAGAAAACAAGATACATAATCAAAGGTTGAGCCAAATTAGGATTAACAAGTTGGCATTTATTAATGGAATTTGGCACATAGCTCGGTTTGTGCGTGGAAGGGCAAAACTGAGATGGTCCAAGCAATAGGGGGCAGCTAGCTAGCTCACACAAGGGAAGGGGAAGCCATTACACTAAGTCACCATCTCGTGCAAACATAAGAATTGAGCAAAACTCTAATTAGCCAACACATGATCAAATCTTGCCGAGAGCATGAATGGGCCATATCAGCTCAAATTTGTCATCACAGTTATAACGGTGTGAAAGTTTTATGATCACCAAAATGGGCATGGATAATTCTATGTGATACAGAATATGGGAAGTGCTGTACACTTGCAAAATTCAGTGGAGGAAAATGAATGGAAAATGTCAAATGAGAGGTGGCAACATCACAGAGGTCTGTAACACATGCCATTCATCAACACAATGCTCATGCCCACAGAAAATTCTCACCACACACAAGTAGACAAAACAAAACCACCTGTGATCAGTGCACACTCGCACACAAAATTCCCTCACTCACTACAAGGTTTTGGTTCATTTTGCATTAGTACGATGATCAGTGCCAACCCAACAATTCAAGGTAGTAATAAACAAACAAAAGAGAGAAAAGAATCATTTACCCTTTAACTGCCGAATTCCCATAGGCTAGTGGTGAGACCTGCAAGGAGAGATAAGGAAATCGTTAAAAGCCAAAGTTGAAAATGATGGAGGCCGTGTGATTGAGAGGAGAAGTCACGACTAGGATTGAGAGTTGAGGGCTTTATATACCATATTTTCCAAGAGTTGTAGAGGGGGGGGGGGGGGGGGAGGCACAATTTCTAGAAATCTAGGGTTCTTAGTTGCTGAGGTCTAGGGTTTTAGTTTTCTTTAGCAAATAAACTGAAATTAATCAGGGAAAAGATCAAAACTAGTGGAAAATATTACCTTTTCAGTTTCCTTGGAGTCTTTGCTTGTTGGAGTCTACCTGGGTCGTTGTTCCTTCCCTTTCCAGTGGTGTTTGAGGCATCTTTAGGTTCAAATCTTGTAGAGTTTTTCGTTTTTGAGACTTTCTCTGGTGGGTTTCCGGTTGAACTTGTAGAAAGGAAGCAATTTTAGGAATTAGAGGCGGGTTTAGCTCGGTTCAAGTATTGTCAGTTTCGGTATGTGTCAGCTAGGTTGAGTTTGAGTTGATACGAGTCTGGGTTTCGAGTCTTTCAAGGAAAAGAAGGGATCTTTCGAAGGTTTTGAGGCGGAAGCTTTCGAACGGCGGTGAGGTTTGAGGCAAAGGGCGGTGCTGCAACCTTCTTAGGTCTTGAGGAGAGGAAGGCGTCGAAGAAGGAGGAGGAAGAAGAAGAAAAGAAAAAGAAGAGAAAAAGAAAAAGAGGGTTCGGGTAGGGCTAATACGACACTGTTTTAGCGAGAGTTTGGGGCTTTTTCACCAGATCAAGGGGTAACGTTCTAAAATACTTCAATTCGATCCTTGTGTTTTTGTTTGAATAAGTTGTTCTCCTTGTTTTGTTCAACTTAGTCCACTGCAGCATAGTTTAAAATAAATTTAGCCTAAAAAGATTAAGTTTTGGTAAGTTTAAAATAAAAGTTGGAACTTTAGTTTTAAAAGATTTAGATCTTGGGAATTGAGTGCAAAATTTGGCTTTTAGTTGATGATTTATGAGTAGATCTTATTGAAGTTAGGTTCTTAGTTTTTTTTAATTAATTAAGTAATTTAGGTTGCTAATATTTTTTTTAGAAAAAAAATCAAAAAAAGAAAAATGTTAGTTAAGCATTTGCATCCATGTTTACTCTTTATGTTATTATTACCATGCTATTAAACTGTTCATGCGAGTTAATACTAAAATGATTCGATAATGAGAGGGTTAATTGGGGCTTAGACAGTTTTTGTCGGTCTTAATTGATCCTTTCTAGGCTTGGAATATCCGGATGGGGATCTTAGCCAGTATGAGTGGCGGGTGCCCGGAAGGTATTCCTCGTATAATTATCTGGTAATTATGCATTAATTGGAATTACATTCATCATATGCATCCATACATTTAGTAATTGTCTTCTTTTTAGTCTTCAAAGATAAAAATAAAAAAAAAGAGATTAAGACCAGGATTTAAGAAGTAAGAAAAGGCGAATCAGAAATAAGCAACTTAATTCAGGGTAATTAAGCAAGTCGGTAATCAACTTAATTCAGGGTAATTAAATGAGTCAGTAATCAACTTTAATTCAGGGTAATTAAGTGAGTTAATAAGTAACTTAATTCAGGGTAATCAAGTAGTTCAATAAGTAACTTAATTTAGGGTAATCATGTGAATTAGAAGATAACTTAATTCAGGGTAATTAAGTAAATCAGTAATGAGTAATTTCATTCAAGGTAATTAAGTGAGTTAATAAGTAACTTAATTTAGGGTAATTAAGCAAGTCCGTAATTAACTTAATTCAGGGTAATTAAGATCGACTTAATTCAGGGTAATTAAGCTTAGTAAGAAGCAGAGATTAGGGAAAATAAAATGGCTCAATTCAGGGTAATTGAGTCAGTTAAGTATCAAAGAAAGATAATCAGTAATAAGGGCTTAATTCAGGGTAATTGAGTCAGTTAAAAGCAAAAAGAGAATTCGTCGTTAACAAAATCCAAAAAAAAAAGAAAGAATAAAAACCATTTTCGAAAATTAAAAAAGAGTTTGTGCTTGCATTTGTTCTCTTTAGTTTTTCAAAAGACAAAAAATCAATTAATCAAAAAGAGTCTTTTTTCTCAAAGTTTTCAAAAGAAGGGAGAGTTCCCACTAGTTTTAGTTTCTAGTTTAGTGGTCGAAAGGGAAAGTTCCCATCAAATAACAGTTTTCAAGAAAAAGAGTCGTTTTAATGGTAAGTTTTAAAGAAAATCCTCATCATGAGAAGCCCAAAAAGAGAACAAAATAGAAAATGAGAAAGTTCCCAACATGCCTATTTCGAAAATTCAAAATCCATTTTTGCTTGTTTATTTTGCTTACGTTTAAGGATTAATAAAAGAGTTTAAGGGCTTGAAAAATTTAGGAATATAGACAACCGATAATAGAAACCCACAGTAATTCTGAACTAGTCAGTGCCGTCTTTTGACGGGCGTCGTGGGGGTGCTAATCCTTCCCCACGTGTACCCGACTCCCGGACCATAGAATCTCTGGTTAAGTAGACCTTATTAGGTTTAGTGTTACCTTTGCCGAGCATAGGTTAATATTGGACTTATTAATTGGATAGGTGGCTAATCACACCTAGGTTAAAAAAGATTAGTGGCGACTCCTTTAGTTTCTAGTCATTAAGTCGTGCAGCGGTAGGGTTCGGACGCCCCGAACCCGCACGTTGCGACAGGAGTAGGGAAAGACTTTCCATGGAAAGTACTCTTTTGGAATCACTCTCCGTGGAATGACTTTCCATGGAGAGCACTACACTCTCTTAGGAATCACTCGCCTCGAAAAGTACCAAACAATCTAGTAGTGGCGTGATTCTAGGAAGTTTCTCTTGAACATATCTGTTTATGTACCCATGTTATGATTAAGGAAGGTAACAAGAAATATTTTTCTTCCTTTCAATTTTCTGGTTCTCTTCTTCCTTTCCCTGCTTCTTTCTAAATCCTTCTTTTTCCTTGTCCCTAAAATTGTCTTCTTATCATTGGTGCTCTCGTTCTTTCTCGTTCGTTCTTATCACGGATGCTCTCCAATCCTTGGCTGAGTCCTTTAACACTCAGTTACAAGAACTCCGAGCAAGTGAATTGGAACTTCAGCAATCCTTAGCGGCTAAGCTTGATGCTACTGTTACAGACTTCAATCACAAACTGACCATTCGAGATCAGAACCCCACCTCATCCACCACCGTTGCTACAAACACTTCCAAATCTATTCTAGGCTCTTTTCCTTCACCAAACACCTCTGGTTCCCTGTTTCAACCTAAAACATCAAAGTTTTTTCTCAGCACTTTTGATGGATCTAATGTTCACGCTTGGCTCTTTCAAGCCGAACAATATTTTGCTTTTTATTCAATCCAGCCGAATCAAAGGATTCCAATTGCTACTTTTTTCATGACTGGAAAAGATTGGCTTGGTTTCAATGGATGCATGTGAATCACCAACTTTCCGATTGGAGCTCTTTTGCTCGGGCTATGGAGGTCCATTTTGGCCCTTCCAAATTTCTCAATTTTCAGGTGGCCTTGTTCAAACTCCTACAGACGAGCACAGTGGCTCATTACCAAATGGAATTTGAACTACTTTCTAACAAGTTGCTGGCCTCTCAGATGAGCATCTTCTTAACATCTTTGTTTCTGGCCTTGGTTTTGATATCCAACAAGAAATCAACATCCAACACCCAACAAACCTTGGTTAAGCTATTAAATTGGCCAAATTGATTGAGGCCAAATTAAACCAACGAGTAACCTTTCCCAAACCGCTACCCCGACCTTCTTCGGTTGTGCCTCCAAAATCTACTGCTTCGGCCCCCTTTTCAGATTCGACGCCTTACTCCGGTCAAGATTCAAGCACGACGTGCAAAAGGTCTTTGTTTCAATTGCAATGAGCAATTCAAACCTGACCACAGATACAAGACAACTCCATTTCTCCTTTTACAAGTTGATGAAGAACCTCCTGATGAGTGCTTGTCCATGGAACCTATTGCTTCCCCAGTTATGGCTCCGGCCTTGTCTTCCTTACCCCTACCTCCACCAACTACCATAAAAGAGGAAAGTCCCGAATTCAACGTCTCCCTTCATGCTCTCTATGGTCACGCTTCTCAGGCGTGTATGGAAGTAACAACCAATATTAAGGGCCATTCTTTCACTGTTCTCACAGATTCTGGCAGCACTGACAACCTAATACAACCAAGGGTTGTGCGTCATCTTGGTTTGGTAATGGACTCAGCACTGCCCTTAACTGTTCGAGTGGGAAATGGCGAGTTACTCCGCTGTTCTAGTATGATTTCAGGCATACAAATTGAATTACAAGGGCTAAATATTGCATTGGATCTCTACCTTTTATAAGTCCATGGAGCTGATATCATTTTGGGAGTCCAATGGCTCGCTTCACTTGGCCGATCCTAACAGATTTTAGGTTGATGCTTATGACTTTTAACTATCATGGAACTTTGGTCACTGTGACGGGCCAACAATACTTTCAACCTAATGCACTCACCACCCAACAACTACACTGTTTGGCCCAGAATAATTTTATATTTTTTGCCCATGTTCTCACTTTGCTTCCCATTTTCCTTGACACAAAACCAGTGCCGCCTGCCAATATTTCCACCATTCCCACTGAGGTTGCTACACATTTATTACAATTTCAGGCTGTTTTTTTGACACAAAAAGAGTTACCACCCCGAAGATCTTATGATCATAACATTCACTAAGTCTCACGATCTAAGCTAGTGAGTGTCAAGCTTTACATGTACCCACACAACTAGAAACATGACATGGGGATTTTTATTACAGAAATGCTCCACGATGGCGTCATACGCTCAAGTACAAGCCTTTTTTCCTCCCCAGTGATTCTTGTTTGCGAAAAGGATGGCTCTTGGCGATTCCGTTGATTATTGAGCTTTGAATGCCATTACCATCAGGGATCATTTTCCCATTCCCACCATAGATGAATTGCTTGATGAACTTCATGGTTCATCAGTGTTTTCCAAGATTGATTTATGGGCCGGTTACCATCAAATTCGAGTGGCTGGGGAAGATATTCATAAAACCGCTTTTCGCACTTCAGATGGGCATTATGAATTCCAGTTCATGCCTTTTGACTTGACTAATGCTCCATCCACTTTTCAGGTGGCTATGAATCAGTTTTTCCATCCATTCCTCAGGCGATTTGTAGTCGTATTCTTTAATGATATATTGATTTATAGCCCTTCCCTTGCTGAACACTTAATCTATTTGAAACAGGTATTTGAAATATTGCTAGCCAATCAGTTTTTTGCAAAGCACAACAAATGTTCATTTGCGCAGGCTTCAATTGACTACCTGTAGACACCCGTTTTTGTCCTATATCCTTCAAATTAAATTAATTTGTTTCTTAATTAGTTATTAGGGTCACATAGGGGCATTTTGGTCATTTCGCATTAGGGGCATTTTGGTCATTTTCCTAGTTGACATTTCATTTCGGCATTTTAGCAGGATAGTTTAATTAGTAAGTCTTTTCTAGTTAGTATTTGGTTATATTTTAGTTTCCAAGCTTGAAAATTCCAAAAACATTTCAATCTTTAACTTTATTTATAATTGCATTCGCACGTATGATTTACCTTGGCCATTTATTTTAGTAATTGGAATCTAATTTGGTACATATTAATTGGACCAATTTGCATCTAAATAGAATTTGCATTTGCATTTTCATTTGATAATAAATAATTTGCAGCACCATTATTACAAAATACAAAAAAGGGATAGCTTTACATTTGCATTTGCAGATTGGTTCAGAAAAATACAAAATTGGAAATTGCAAAGAATGCTGTTTCTCTCAATTTGGACACCCTTATTAGTTTGATTCGGTTCTCTCCTTTGTCTCTTACAGTTATGTTTCCCTCTCGCCAAGCTTGTGCTATCATTCATATGCATCACATTCAGCATACATGCTCATCTTAAGTTCATTTGCACACTGCCAGACATGACATCTTGCACCTTTGTTATTCACTTATAATTGTAATCATTCCTGCATATTCATTTGCACAGAAGAAGGAAATCAAACTAGAGCACTTCATTCAAAACAATCTCATATTTGCACTAGTTAATAGCATTTTCATGGCTGTTACAAGACTCTAGCATAATCATTTCATAAAGCATTGCCTTATTTAGTCTAATTGCATTCATTTCCATGGCATCATAGCAATAATCATCATAGCATTAGAGCATTACATATAACTTGCCTTTCATTTCATCTAACATACACCATGCTTAGTAGAATCCTGCATTCACAAACATTTAACACTTAGGCATGCAATCTCAAGTTCAAACTCATGCATTCATCACACGACATATTGTACATATGCATTCCAAGCATAATAAACAACAAGAAAAAACCTAAAAACAGAGCCTTAGGTACAATTCATCAACTGCATAAATAAGCAAGTTCAAGTGTCAAACACAATAACAGCAAACAACTCACAAATTGGTGAAGGGAGGTTACCTGAAAAGGGAATTTTTGAGCCTTGATTTGCTACAAGCTGCTTAAGCCTTTAAGCTTCAACATGCTGAATTAGACCTCAAATTGAAGTACCTGAGAAAAGAGATAAGTCGGTGGAGGAAATTAAATTAAAAAATACAGAACAGATAGCAAGGTGAAAGGGAAAGGTTGTTGCGATAATTCCAGGGCGCACACTCAAGTGTAGTACACAAGAAACAGACTAAATGGAACCATGGCAAAAGGGTTGCCTCTTCACACGGTTTTATTTCCTCAATAACCATCACAAAAGGACAAGAGAGGCTACTATAGTGCAAGCAAGAACAAAATGAATTGAGCAAAATACCATTTGGTCACGAGGCAAATTATGTTAAAAAAAAGCAATCAAAGTCGGTATGGAATCATCAAAGCAATTAGAGTAATTAGAGGCAGTTACACATAAAACTCGAATGCATTCACCACAGAGAATCAAAACAAGGACAATTATAGAAAGAGGATTGGGTGCACAAAAGAACAAAATTGCAAAAAGAGAAGAGAATCCGTACTTGCCAACTCATCCCGTTTGCAACAAAATTTCATCTGCAAGGAAGAGAGAGACACGTGAGAAGAAATAGAGATCAAATACAGACAAAACAGGAAAGGGAGGGGAAATTTCATCGCCTGCAGAAACAAACAAAAAGGGGAAAATTGGCGAGCAAGTAAAGGGGAAATAAATAGAGGAGCATAAAGAAGAAAAATGGGGGTTTTGGGAAGACAGATTCTTACAGACTCATTCACATTCAGACTCACACACGGAAAATCAATTCTCGTCATCACACGCCCTTTCGAACTTTCTGAAAAAAAAATGCAAAGAAACCTTTCTTTTCCTCGGCTCTTGCTCCCAAAAGGCTAGTGATAGAAACACAAAAGAAGGGAAGAATTTCGCTTACCCGAAACCTGAGAAAGCTCTCTGTCAAAACCTCATTTTCCCTATTTTCATTGTCAAGTCTTCGCTCTTCTTTTAAGCGTTTGGGAGAGTCGAAATCCAGAGCCGCAGAGATTTGGGGACTTTAAGTTTAAGGGCGATATTTTGAGAGTCTGCTCGATGAAGGGAAAGAGAAAGATAAGGCGTTTAACATAGTCTGAGATCAGACTTGTTTGATGGTGAAATCCCGAGATCGGAGGAAGGTTCTTATGAGGCTGTTTGGGTTTGTTTGAAGAAGAAAGAGACCATTGTTCGAGAAACGAACACCGAGTACGGTTGCAAGAGGTCGAGGCGAACCGATCTGCGGCTTTTTGGCCTCATCAGAGCTCCGGCGAAGCTCCGATGTGGCGGGGAATGGTGGTCCGAATGAAGGTGGCGATTTCAGGTGGAGATACTTGGGCGGCTAGGGTTTCCAGTTGTTTGAAGAAGAGAAGAAAAAGTTGCTTATATACTGCCCTAATAACCCTACCCGACCCGCATTAGACCTAACACGCTGAAGTCCATTTAAAGGTACAATTTCTTTGGGCTTTCCATTCTTTGTGATTTGGGCTTTGCATTATGGACTTGTTTGGGTTTAATCTAGCTTAAGGTTTAATTCCATCAAATGATTTAAGTAGTTTAAGCTTAATAAATCATAAAATTGCAGAAGTCAAAAAGAAATATGATAAAACATTTGCATACATGTTTAAATGTGTAGATTTCTTTAAGGTTTTAGTACCATGATCATATGAGACAAATATGTTGACTCCAAAAATGGAATAATCGGTTGAAATGCGACACTGTTTTGTCCATTTTAATCCGAGTTTCCTAGGCTTTTGGAGCATCCAGATGGGGGTTTTAGCTAGTACGAGTGGCGGGTCCCCAAATGGTGTTCCTCGTATAATTATTTGGTAAAAATGCATTTAACCGGAAAAACATGCATCATATGCGTCCGTGCACTAAAAAGTCCAGTACCCTAATAAATTAAGAGCCAAAGTAATGGTAATCACTAAATTGATAATTAAGAGTCAAGGTAATAGTAATCAGTAAATCAGTAATTAAGTAAAAGAGATTAATCAGTAAATTGATAATTAAGAGTCAAGGTAATAGTAATCAATAAATCAATATTTAAGTAAAAGAGATTAATCAGTAAATTGATAATTAAGAGTCAAGGTAATAGTAATAAGTAATTAAGTAAAAGAGATTAATCAGTAAATTGATAATTAAGAGTCAAGGTAATAGTGATCAGTAAATCAGTAATTAAGAGTCAAGGTAAAGGGATTAATCAGTAAATTCATAATTAAAAGAGGAAGCAAAAGTAGTAATCAGTAGACCAGTAATTAAGAGTCAAAGTAAATGGATAGATCATTAAATTGATAATTAAGAGAGAAAGTAAAATTAGTAATCAGTAATTAAGAAAGGAAGTAAAAGGGTTATTTAGCAATTAAAAAAGGAAGTAAAAAGGACTGGTCGGTAAATTAAGAAGGGATTAATCAGTAGATTGGTAGTCGAGAGTCAAAGTAAGAGAGGTAATTAGAGAAGTAGTAGTTAAGAGTAAAAGAAGTAATTTGCAAATGAGTAATTAAAAGTAAAATGGTAAGGGGTAAAAGAGTAATCAGTAAAGAGGAAAATGGTAAAGAGTATAGAGTAATCAGCAAAGAGAAAAGAGGAAAAAGTAAAGAGTAATCAGTAAAGAGAAAAATGGTAAAATGGTAATTAAATTCAAGAGAGTAAAATAGTAATTAGTAAAGAGAAAAGAGTAAAGAGTAAAGAGTAATCAGTAAAAAAAATGGTAAAAAGTAAAGAGTAATCAGTAAAGGAAGAATGGTAAAGAGTAAAGGGTAATCAGTAAAATGATAATCAATAAAGAGTAAAATAGTAAAAGGTATTCAGTAAAAAAATAATGATAATCAGTAAAAGGTAAAATAATAATCAGTAAAAGTAAGAAGGTAATCAGTAAAGAGTAAAATAGTAATCAGTAAAAAGTAAGAAGGTAATCAGTAAAGAGTAAAATAGTAATCAGTAAAAGGTAATCAGTAAGAGTAAAATAGTAATCAGTAAGAGCAAAATGGTAATTAGTAAGAGTAAAAATAGTAATCAATAAAGAGTAAAAGGTGATCAGTAATTCAAAGAGTAAAATGGTAGTCAGTATAAGAAAAAAGAAGAGTAAAAAGTGGTAATCAATAAAAGAGAGTAAGAAAAGAGTAAGAAAAGAGTAAAGATGATAAAAGTAGCAAAAGTAAAAATGGTAATCAGTAAGAAGAGGATAATTAGTAAAAAATGGTAGTTAATAAAAAGGAGAGAATAGTATGTTAGTTAGTAATTTTGTTAGTATAGAAGAGTCAAATGGCATGATAAATCTAAAGATAGGAACAACCAAAAAATAGAAACCCATAGTTAAGTCTAGACTAGTCAGTGCCGTCTTCTGACGGGCGACGTGGGGGTGCTAATCCTTCCCCACGCGTACCCGACTCCTGAACCTTTAGGACTCTGGTTAGAAGACCGTTTATTAGGTTTAGTGTTACCTGTGCCAAGCTTAGGTTAACATTAGACTTAATAATCTGATAGGTGGCTAATCACACCTAGGTTAAAAAAAAAAAAGTGGCGACTCCCCTTAGTTTTAGTTCTTAAGTCGTTCAGCGGTAGGGTTCGGACCACCCCGGACCCAGATGTTGCGACACTACCTTGGGCACATCATTTACAACAATGGAGTACAAGTTGACAATTCCAAACTTGAAGCCATTACTGCTTGGCCAATTCCCCGCAACATCAAGGAACTTCAAGGTTTCTTAGGCCACTCGGGTTATTATCGCAAATTTGTGCGAAATTATGCAACTATAGCTGCTCCATTGACCGATAGTTTATTTCTTCTCTTTATTTCCTCTCTCTTTCATGGTTTCTTTCTTTTCCAACCGAACCTTGCTGTCACCACCGTCGAAGCTGCGATGAGGCACCGTGTTAGAACTTTCAGCCACCATTGTCAGAGCTCAGACTTTCCAGAAACATTCCTCTTGTTGTCTCAATTCCGAATCCGGTTGTATCTCTTCCCAAATCAAGCTTTATATGCCCAAACCAAGCCTTGAGCGAGACCTGAAAAGCTCTATGGTCTCGGCGATTCCAACGTTGGATTGGCTTGATTACAAGATATGTTCTTCCCCACTCCAAATACTATCTTTTTACCGTTCAGATTTGCAAACAAACACCTCAAACTAAAACCCCCTAATTTCAATGAACAAAACCCAACAAAACCCAAATTTGCATAAGCCAATTGAGAGCTTCCCATGTTATGCAAATTTCAGCTACATTTGCGGAATCTAGTTCATGATATGGATTGTGTTTGATATCTGATAGTTTCATTTTTTTATTTCAGTTTTTTTAAAAAGAAAATTTCTCTTTCTTTTGTGTTTTGTTAGAAAATGCTTTTCTTTGGGTACTAATTTTTTTCAAGGAGGGGTGACTTCGTTGCAAGATGAAAGTTTTTTGTTTTGGAATTTCTTGAGAGATGGAAAGGAAAGATCAAAATAATGTTTTGTGTTTAATTTTCTTTAATTTTCGAAAGAACTCAAATTATGTTTTAGATGAAAGAACCCTAAGTTAGGTTTTCCAACCTATAATGGAATTTAATAAAATAAAAAAATCATACATAACAAATTTAACACTTAGATATTTAACTTTAATGGAAAAGAGTTTAGGCGTTAATATCGGTAAGTTTAATGGAAATCAACACCTAAATGTTTAAGTTAATAAAAAATATTTTTCCTAAATAAAAAAATAAAAAAACCCTTTATTCCACATGTCAGTGCCACGTCACGCTGCTATTAACGGTAACGGCGTGTGGACTTCAATTCCAAAGCCCCGTTAATTTTAGGCTCAATTTGTACATTCTGCAAATGTTTAGACTCAATTTGGTCCTCTTTAATGGTTTGGCCTCAAATTAAGCAAGTTTGAAAAGGTTTAATTAGGACCAATTTGGACATTAGGCCAGATAAAAAAATTAAAGAAACTTGGGGGAATTATCATTAGGTGTAATGATAGTTTAAAATTACCCCAAAAGTGTAATGAATTATAATTTTTTCCTAGATCTAGTGTAAGGTTGTGGGGAGCTTTTTGCTGCGGCGAATGTGGGCTAAACCAGTCTCGGCTCCAATAGGTTGGGCCGACCCCGTTTTTCTCAAAAACAAATAGGGTTTTTTAGAGGAAAACAGAAAAGAAATAAATTTCGTAGCAAGTTAAAGAGAAACAAAGTTGTAGCGCCTAAGGTCACTGCGATGGAGAAGTGCTTATCGCAGAACTAGCCTTTTGGAGAAGAAGATACGGGCTCTGTTTGCCCCTGTTCTTTGATCCCAAAAACAGAGCATTAACCAAAACTCATGATTGAGAGAAAAAATTGCATTTTTATTTGCTTCAAATAAATGGGATTACACTTTGAAAGATGGGCTTGAAGAAAGAAGATGGGAATACTTGATAAAGGGAAAGAAATTAAAGGAAAACAATTTGAAAGTAATTTGCAGAGTGAGATGAAGGTCTGAGAGTTGAAAATTGTTGAAGATGAAGTTCTCTCCGCAACTATTTATAAGCCCTCCATTGCGGTACGGAGCTCTCCATGGCATGATTTTTGCCGAAGATCTCACCAACTCTCTGTCGCAACATCTTCCATATCGGGCTTATACATAAATTTGCTTTTGCTCACTTTTGAATTATTTTTCTTTTTCGAGTGTTGGGTCTACTTCATCTCTGAGATTCTTTGCAGCAAGTCAACCGTTGCGGATTCTTTCCCTTTCTTGCCATGGCCTTACATTTGAAGCAGGAAACAACTCCCAAGCAAGCTGTCCCTTCCAAAAATAATCCCTGGCAGAGTCCCATCCTCACATGCCATCCAATCCACTTCTTCAAAGTGTTTTCCCGCTTCGTGGTCTTGGTCCACGTTCCTACAAATCCAAGGATCAATGCATTTTATTGCAATGATGGTTCTTTGATGCCATAATTAATCATAGAAATAATTCATTATCAGTAAGCATTTCTCCCTTTGGTAATATTCCCTTCTCGGAATCTTCCCTGCAACATCTTTGGCCTCCCCTTGAGCGGCGCTGCAGCTACTGCCATGTGATGGTGGAAACTCTTGCCGTGGATTATTTGTCTCTATGTGCCGATGTAGTGAACTTTGGACCCTTGTATTGGGCTATTTGAGAAACATAGACTTTGCTTGGACTTTAATATATGTGTGAATTTCATTGGGCCTCTTTGAGTGTGTGTGAAGTATATTGGGCTAGTTTTTAGCGTGTGAAGTATGTTGGTGGCCCACTATAAATGAGGTGGGTTTGCGCAAAAATAATGAACCCTTGTTGTGAATAGGGTTATTTTCATGTGTTTTGTGATGAGTGATCAGACTAAAATTATGCATATTTTTATGGTCATTTTCCTATGATTTTTGGGTATTTTATGTTTGATTATACCTTATATTGCTTATATTCAATGAGTAAAAACCGTGCCGTACCGGCCGGTTCAATCGGTACCGGCCAGTAGTCCGGTACGGTTATACTACCAATATCGTTTTTTCCTTGAACCGTTAAAATACCGGATTAAACCGGAAACCATTTGTACCGGTTAATCCGGTTAGCCATATTTT
>AWWV01014359.1:0-11288 GCA_001974805.1 Corchorus capsularis
CCAAATTCAATCCTTCTACCCATTTAACTTAAACCCAATTCTAAATTGATTAAAAAACTAAAAAAAAACTAACCCAAAGGCCAAAAGCCCAAAACGGCAAAACTTAAGAAAAAAAAAGGACCAATTTCCTACTATCAGATTAGTTAGTAATTTAGTATCATAAAGAGAAAGAATCAAAGAAAAGTCGAATTGGTGAAAAAAAAAAAAAACCAAAGTCGACATTACAAAGACAAACCCTAGAAACTAGTTTACTCAAAAATCGCCTCCTTGCATCAGATCTGTTCATCGCTTCATTTTTATTTTTTTGTTCATTTCTTCAATTCTTCTTGCTTGTTGTTCCATTCGATCTTCAGCCAAACTTCTGTCGACTCCACCAACTCAATCGATTAAAAAAGAAGCGCAAAAGTTTTGTTGGTTTTTACTTCTCATTTTTTGTACTTTTCTTCCAAATTTTCTGACAAGCCAAATGGAATTTTGGGTCTGTTGATGGGTTTATTATTTATGTTCTCTGATGTTATCATTTCAGTCTAATATTAGTTTCAGTCTTTCAGATATCAGATATGCTTTGTCATTAAATTTTTGACACTCTATTCCTTTTTCTTAGTTCAGGTTTATTGGGTTGTTGCATTGTTGGTTATTTATCAGCTTGTTCATTTCATCTTTCAGGTTAGCTTGTTCTGTTCATCTCTAGTTTCTACCATTTGTCTACTGCAAAATTTTGTCTATTCTCTGTTTCTGGTTGGAGTTTTTGTCATGGTGATTGCTGGGACTTTTGGAATGCTTGTTTGGGTTTCAGACTTTCATCAATCTTTTGTATAAACTAGTTTGAATTCCATCTCACTTTATAATAATTCTGCCCTGTATAAAACTGCTAGAAGCTTTAATGGAAGACAGTAAAACAGATGTGAGCTCACCGGTTGGTGCAGCAAGTGCAACGCCATCATCAACATCTGTGCCTCTTTCATTTGATGGATCTTCACGATCTACTCGATAAAAAACAGATCCAACTTGGCCTCATGTCACTGAATCAAAAGATAAGGATGGCAAAAAGATGTACCTATGCAACTTTTGCATCAAAGGTTTTAAAGGTGGTGGTATTACAAGAATGAAAAAGCATCTTGCTGGTGTCAAGGGTGATATAGCAACATGTAAGAAAGTTCCTGTTGATGTTCGGTTTAAGATGTAACAAGATTTGAAGGAATTTCAAGAGCAAAAAGGAGATAGTGAATTGAACTGGGAAGCACTAAATCCATTTGGCCGTAGTGTGCATCAATTTGAAGTAGACATGGCTGATGATGATGGTCCAGATGTTGAAATTATTCAGGGGAGTGGATCGAGTGGTGTTGCCTCATCAAGCAAAAAAAGAAAAACTGGTATTGCATCCTATTTTCCTAGTGGTTCCAAAATTGGATAGCAACCTAGTATTAAGGCTGCATTACAAAGCAAAGATAGGTGGCATGAAGTTGATTTAGCAATTGCACGTTTCTTTTATGATGCTTGTATCCCGATGCGTGCTGCAAATTCAATTTATTTTCAGCCAATGATAGATGCTATTGCATGTTTGGGTATGGGATACAAAGGTCCTAGCTATTATGCTTTGCGAACCAACTTGTTAGAGGAGACAAAGAAAGAATTGCAGCTACTTGTTAACACTTATCGAAGTAATTGGGAAGGTTGTGGCTGCACAATAATGGGAGATGGTTGGAAGGATATTCGACAAAGGTCTTTGATCAACTTTCTTGTGTATTCTCCAAGAGGTATATGCTTTATTAAATCTGTTGATGCATCTGACATAATTTCAAATGCTGAATCTCTTTGTAATTTGTTTGCTGAGATTGTTGAGATAGTTGGTTCGCATAATGTAGTTCAGCTAGTCACAGATAATGCAGCCAACTATAAAGCTATAGGAAGGTACTTAAACGAGAGATATCCTAGCATCTTTTGGACACCATGTGCAACCCATTGTTTGAATTTAATATTGAAGGATATTGCTAAGTTGCCTCCCATTGAGAAATTAGCTCAACGTGCCTCTTTTATCACTGTTTTTGTGTATAATCACAAATGGACTTTGAGTTGGTTAAGAAAAAGAGAGGGCTGGACAAAGATTCTTTGACCGAGTGACACTCGTTTCGCAACAACTTTCATTGCTTTGAAGAGTATTTATGAGCATAAGTGTGATTTGCAAGCAATGGTAACTTCCAAAGATTTTATTGGTTGGAGTGGGTCTAAGACAAATAAAGCAAAAGAAGTTGAAAGTCTTGTTTTGGACAATCAATTTTGGAATGATTGTATAGTGATTACCAAGGTTGTGGCTCCAATTGTTCGATTGTTGCGTATTGTGGACTCGGATGAAAAACCTTCCTTGGGATATGTTTATGAGGGGATGCTTAGAGCAAATAAGGCTATCAAGGAGACATTTCAACATTCTAGAAAGTTGTACGAGCCTTATATTAACATTTTGGAAAAAAGATGGGAGCATCAGTTGCGCTATGATATTCATTGTGCTGCATTTGGGTTGAATCCAACCTTTCAATATGATGATGATAAGGCTTCTGAAGCATCGGTTGTCATGGATGGATTATTAACTATACTTGCTAACCCTCATATTGCTCCAAATAAAGACAAGATGATAGCTGAATCTTCTCTTTTCCGAGAGCGTATAGGTAGTTTAGCCTATAGTTCTAGCAAAAACATAAGGCCAGGTAAAACATCTTTCTTTTAAGTTTTAAGTAACTATATTAAGCTTTATATTTTAATTTGTTACATGAAATTGTTTTCTTTTTTTTTTTAAACTTAGATGAATGGTGGAGGTTCTTTGGACATAGTGCTCCTAATTTGCAAAAGTTGGCCATTCGAATTCTTAGTCAAACCTCTTTGTCTTTCGGCTATGAACGAAATTGGAGTGTGTTTGAGAGGATACACACAAAGCGAAGGAATAGGCTAGAGCACCAACGGCTAAGTGACCTTGTCTACATACATTACAATCTTTGTTTGAAGAATAGGTTTGTTGCTATAACTTACAAGTATTATGACAAACTTCTTTATTGCTTTGGCATTGAGATTTTGTTATGGAAATTGTCATTTTTTTTTCCGATTGTAGGATCTTCAACAAGAGTAATATTCTAGATCCTATTGATTATGAGTGTATCAACAAAGTTGATGCTTGGATTGTTGAAAAGGAAGCTCTAGCAATGGAATCGGAACTTGATTTTCAAAACTTGGAAGATATGCTTGCTCAAGTAGAAGTAGAAGAAAAAGAACAAGAAGTTGCACAAGGTCAAAGACAAGAAGAAACCCAAAATGCAAATGCCCATATTAATATTGATGGCTAATATATTGTTTTCATATCTCTATCTATCATTGATTATTTACATATAATTGCTTACACATCTATTTCTTTTTCTTTAATAGATATTCATATTGTTGATGACGATGTTGTGGAACGTCAACCGGGATTTGATTTTTCATCTTTTGTTATGGATGATCAAAGTCAAAGCAAGGAGCAAGTTGGGCCTTCTAATGAAAAAGACAAGTGAAGAATTTGAAGGCTTCACTCATGTTGTGGACTTGTTGAACTTGTATGTTTTCAATTAGATTTGTAATTTGATAAGGGATAACTTGAATTAACCATGTTGTTTTATTTGTAACATTTAATATTTCAACTTTCTATGCATTTTTATATTTTTTCTGATTTTTTAAAAATTTTCTGCCATATTCCTATTTTTAAGAAATTAAAATTATTTTCCGGTTGAACCGGATACCGGTACGTTGTCCGGTACGGTTTTTTATTCATTGGTTATATTTGTGTTCATAGGTGTTGACAAGAAGAAAAGTACAAAATCATCAATTTTTGTACCTTTTTGGGACCTTTTTGGATGATTTATGGAACAAGTATTTTCCATGGACGTTTTAGATGAAGATTGGAGCTATCAAGATCGTGATTGAAGAGCTTGAAGAGTCAATTTTATACTTATCAAAGTTATAAAGTTGATTGCTTAGAGTTTTCAAGGCAAAGGAGCAAAGATGAGTTCAATGCAAGAAGACATGTCCAAGTGCTGAGCCATGACATAGCCTACCTGGGTGATCAGACAAACCACATGGGTCCTCGGACAAACCATGTGGGCACCCAGGTAGAGTCGGGACACTACCCAGCTGGGTCTTCAGGAAAACCACATGGGTGCTCAAGGCAACCATGTGGGCGCGCAGGATGAGTCGGGGCCTTTGTCCATGCACTCAAGTTCAACAACTCATGTCACTTCCTCTTG
Source organism: Corchorus capsularis (assembly GCA_001974805.1). Taxonomy (NCBI): domain Eukaryota; kingdom Viridiplantae; phylum Streptophyta; class Magnoliopsida; order Malvales; family Malvaceae; genus Corchorus; species Corchorus capsularis. The sequence goes on from AWWV01014359.1 coordinate 4,266, forward strand.
AAGCCTCTTCAATACTTTCAAGATTTGGCGACAGTTCGGAAAAACAGTCATAACTTTTGATCCAAAGTTCCAAATCAGGTGTATCAATATGTGCTGGAAAGCTAACTCCGAGAGCTACAACTTTCGTGTTTTGGTGAAAGCCCAGATCTGACGTTTTCATGGATGAAAATGCCCCTGAAGTTCGCGGACAGAAACTGTTTTGGGCCAGACCTGCGATTTCACCAACTTGAGCCCATATATCCTACTTGGATCAGTTTGAAGACTTGGAGGAGAGCCCAGCACGTTCCTAGGGTTGGTTTTAGTCATTTAGAACTCTAAATTAATCCCTAGACATCCCCTATAAATACCCATATTTTCCTAGAACCCTAGCAAGAAGGAGGAGACACATAGTTTTCTTTAGGTTTTGCGGCTTGAGAGGTGGCAGCCACCACCTCCTTTCCTTCTTCTCTTCTCCTCTTTGTTTTGTAAGTTTTCAATCTCTCATGGAATGGAAACTCCAATCCATGAGAGGATAAACCTTTATACTTCTTTTTCCTAGGTATTTTTGATCAGTAAATCTATGGTGAGACTTTTGTTCTAATAATTTGATTTTTCTGTTTGAATATGTTTCTTATCCCTGTATTTCATCTTATATGTTCATATTTTGATAGATTTGGAGTACTACTTATCTTGATAATTATGAATGCTATTGTTAGATTCAATTTAGCTTGAGTCAAGCTAATATTGGTCCAAGTGACAGTTGTAATTCTATGAGTCCTAGGTTCAATGAGATTATCAAACCTTGTTGAAATCTATAGGCCGAGATGGAAATAGATGTAGATGAGACTGGTTATGATTTATCATGCATGTGGAAAATATAAACTTAATGCTTGTTCTATGATGGGGTGCTTCCTGGAGTAGAAACAATAGAAATTAGTTTTAGTGAGATGCAGATTAATTTTGTTAGCATGTTGGAATTTGCTGCTGCATCAGAAGCCTATTCCTAGACCAATTATTCAAGTGAAGTTGTTTAAGATATTAAGAGGATTACTTTGTTCCAATGAAAATTGATGTCTAGGTCTTAGGCTATATATCGATTTGGAATAATTTATGATGCTTAATTGATTACAATTTAAATCTACCTAGAGGAAAAGAAGTATGTTTTCAATTAATTGTTTTTCTTAAATTGTTTTCTGAGTCATTAGTTTAGTTTTATTTAATTGTTTTCCTAGTTTAGTTTAGTTATTTGAAAACCCAAAAAAATGTCCTTTGGTAAGATCTGCTTTAGTATAATTTGGCTTTAATTCGCTCCCATCTTCTCTATGGATTCGACCCCTACTTGCCCTAACTAATAGTTATAGGTTTGTGAGGATTTATCTTATGGTTTGTTCAACGACCGATCAATGAGTATGCATTGATGATGTGATGTGTGTTTGGGCTTTTTTATGAGCTTCGGGTTTCACCATTTTGACCCTTAACAAAGGTTAAACATATTTGCCTCTAAGTGTAATTAGTTATGCACTTTACCTATTTTATCCTTGTTAAAAAGTAAGAAAAATCAATACCTTTGAACTAAAAAAACCATGTTCCAAACCCAGAAAAATATTTACAAATTACAAAAATTGAAATTAACATTGATTTCTCCCGAACTAAAAAGCCCTAACCCCTCTTACTGCCGCCATTGTTGGATTCTCCTTGTGTCTTTAAAGAAATGCTGTATATTTAACGTTACAGTAACCAAACCAGCTAACCAAGTAACCATCAACTTCCACTAAAGAAAAGAACGGCCCCAAACTTGGGGAAAACAGTTTTGGCAACTATCGAGGAGATAATATAAAGGAAACTGAAAATTTTATCAATTATTCTTAAATTAAGTAACAAATGATAATGTTCTTTTTTTGCCATAACAAATGGTAATTTTTGAAAGAAACGAAAAACACCAAAAACCAGAAAAATTAAACCGAGTCGATATTTATAACTCCAAAAGGCTTGAACTCAAAATTAAAGTTTCGTTTAGCTTTTATTTCCATCTTTTTGTGGTAGTTGGCAGCAAATTCTTGTAACTAATTTGTAAACATGGAAGAAGGCTTGAGCAAGAGATGGTAACTGATGGGAACGTGTGGGAACGATTATGATGATGATCGTTTTTTTTTAAAATTATTGGATTTTCTTTTTTTTTGAACTTTTTTTAATAAGGTTAAAGTAGGTAAAGTGTATAAAACTGATTACACTTATAGGGAAATATGTTTACCTTACACTAGACTTAAAACAATGATAGTTCATTACACTTTTGGGGTAATTTTAACCTATCATTACTCCTATTGATAATTCACCTAAGAAACTTTTACTAAAAACATACACAAAAACAGAGCGAGATCAACAAGCAACAACAAGTTAAGAAATCAATCGGAAAACAAAAACAAACTCGTCATGAAACCATCATCATCAATAAAACCCACTTCATATAACATGGACAAGAACACAGTGATAGCCCCATTACGTGAGCATCAATGACAAATCTACAATGAAGAAACAATATTAAAAAGACAAACTGCATCATATACAAAGTGACTTTAAAATTCTAGAAATTTCATATGGGTTTTAAAGGTGGGATAACATAGTTGAATTTCAAAAGCCCATCCAATGGTGAATGGGAGATCAAGATTTTGCAAAATTTGGGGATTTTTCATTTAAAGGAATAACTAGCAATATGGAAACATGGTGAGAAGATGGATTTTTGGTGATTTTTGTCAAGATTTTTTAGATTGAATCAGTGGCAAATCTGATGAGGTAAAGTTGCTGGCAATTGAAGAAGGGAGAAGGAAGAAAAATAAGAATGAGGAAGAACAAGGAAGGAGGTGGATATTATTGTCTTTACACAAAATTTACCCGTTACACTAAAAAGGAATAAGTATAACCAATACACTAAATAATGATCCTATTTTAATATACCACAAGTCATTGATTATTTTATTTTCCAATACACTTAACTGGAATTCGCCCACAAGTATTTTTCTGTCTTTAATTTAAGAATCATGCTAGACACCTTGCCTGTTATATCTCGCCGACTGTATCCCGCATGATGTGGATAGATCTAATTGGATGCAATTTCTTATTCTTTCAACGTCATTAACACCGTTAGTTCTTTTGGTGTCATGGGATTGTGGGGTTTTCTAAATACTTTTCTCTCTTTGTGCAAAAAAAAAAAACTTTTCTCTCTCACTAGAACTACTATTATTGTCACAAACCCATCACAAGAAATAAGATTGCCCTTCAAGATCTTCAACTGGAAATAAAAAAAAATCGAAAGAAAAAGTGTTGATCTACAATCCATTTGAATCCAACAAAAACTCTAGGTAGAAATAGTTTTATAACTTGAAAAATTCAATAAGAAAATTGGGAAAAATTATAATCTTTTCTAAACAATAATAAAATTCAATCTAGAATAATACTCCTACAAAAGAAGAACATTTCACCTATTGATTGCCCCTTTCATATAATTTCTTAGGTTTTTATGTCCTAAATGAAACTTAATTGTATGTAACCAGTTGAGAAGAATCGAATTTTGAGCATTACAGAATGCAAGGGTAATGAGAAATGGAAGGATAAGAAAAGGAAATTGTAAGGATTTTGACCAAACTCCTAATTAGATTTGGTTTAGGATTTTGATTGGTGGACAAGAATCCTAATAGGAAAGGGATTCTTGGAGTCCAAGTTTATGTTAGTATAAATAAGCACTTTATTTTAGTTTTTTTGTGTGTGTGAGAGATTGTGTGAGATTATGAGAGAGAGAAAGCTAGGATAGCTTTATGTTGTTGTGAAAGAGGTTGATAAAGCAGTTTTGTTGATTAATTCTCTTACCGACAAGTATGATCCTGTGACTAGAGCTTTGATGGTTGGAAAACCTTAAGCTTGCAAGATGTGACTTCCGCAATTTTTGAGTATGATAGATTGAAAGAAACTGAAAAGAAAGATGAAGAGAATGGTGCTCTCACGGTGGAGCGTGAAAGAACTAATGGAAGAGATTATAAGAATGATGCAAGATCGAGGGGTAGATTCAATGAAAGAGGAAGATCAAGTTGAAGGCCAAGGTTTGATTTCAGCAATAAGGAGTGCTATTATTGTCATAAGATGGGGCACATAAGCCTATTGCAAGAAGTTAATGGAAGATTTGGGGGATTTCATGAAATCTAAAGAGAAAAATAAGGCTGGTGTTAATGTGGCTGCTGTTGATAGTGAAGAATATTCTGATGAAGATGTTGTTTTGATGGTACAAGAAGAAAAGAAAGATACTAGAAATATGTGGGTATTTGATTCTACTTGTTCTGAACATATTTGCACAAAGAGAGAATGGTTTTCAAAGCTTAAAAAGTGTGATAAGCCTGTTTACATGGCTAATAATGGTGAAGAAAAAATTGAAGGTATTGGGAGTGTGAAACTTCGTTCGCATGATGGAAGTGTCAAGATTCTTGGGAATGTGAGGTATGTTCCAAACTTTACAAGGAATTTGATTTCGCTTGGAAAGTTGGACAGCTTGGGTTATGGATATTCTTGCCGAGGTGGAGGTTTGAAGATCACCAAAGGATCAATGATTGTGATGAAAGGAGTGAAGAATTCGAAGAATTTGTATAAATTGATTGGAAGCACAATTAGAGGAGATGGATCGGTATCTTCACATCAAATTGAGAAGAAAAATGTGGATTTGCCAACAAAGAAGAAAGTTACTTTTGCAGATTTAGTCAAAGGGTGGAGCAATTAAACTTTGATGAAGGAATTTGTGTCAAAGTGGAGATTGTTAGGATTTTGACACAATTCCTAATTAGATTTGATTTAGGATTTTTCTAGAGATTTTTTGATTAGTGGACAAGAATCCTAATAAGAAAGGGATTCTTGGAGTCCAAGTTTATGTTAATATAAATAAGCACTTTATGTTTAGTTTTTTGTGTGTGTGAGAGATTGTGAGAGAGAGAGAAAGCTAAGATAGCTTTATGATGTTGTGAGAGAATCACCCATGTTGGGTTGATTAGATTGAGAGTTTGTTAAAGAGTTTTTTTTTTATGATTATTGATTGTAATTGATTGATTTGATAGTGCAGATTTGTGGCATAGGTCCACAAGAAACTTTGTTTTGTTGTTTCCGCTTTAATTATTTGTTTGATTAATTCCTGGGATATTCCGAAGTTACAACGGAATATTCAACCAAAGTTCATAAATTGTTCGCTGTAAATATAAGGGATAACATAACAAGGAAGAGGAATTGGGAAAGTCGGGGTAATGGTGGGGATGAGGGAGAGAATAAAAAAGGAAAATGGACAATTTTTATCCAATAACAGGGAGGTAATTATCCAAGGGTTTAAACTGTAGAAGATGAGGTCAGTACTCAAGAGGATGATTTATCAAATAAAAGAAAGGAGAAAAGAAAAAAAGAAGTCAAAGAGGTTGAACATTTTAACTGATGTCGTTCGGTAACAAAGGGAACTTGAAGTGTGGTGGGACCAGCTCACATTGATGAGCTATGACAAGTACTGTACATGCCGGAATGTCAAATGCGGTAGAAAAAGTGTGGCACCTAGCACTGCTTTTCTTGACCATCGGGTGGGCCTACCAAATACCTCCATCTAAACCAGGCGGAAATACACGCTTATTAATCCAAGTGAGCTTCTTTTTACATAGTCAGTTTGAATTTTATTCCAATTTTGAGAATTAGAAGAGAGAGAAATTGAGAGAAAAGAAGAAAAAAAAACAAGAGAAAAAGAGAGAACGAAAGAGAGAGGAAAAAATGGCTGAAATATAGGTATTTCTTATAATTCAGATCAAAGTTTCTGTTTATTGTTGAAAATTGTTATATTTATTCAAATTTTGCTATAGTTTAAGTTCGTTAATCATTCGATGTCTGACTTTTTTTTTGTTTTTTTCAAACTTATTATTAAAGGATTGAGCGAGTATGCTACTAAGATTAAAGAGCTCAATGAGAGGCTCATGAAGCTGACTGTTATGATTAAGACCTGCCAATCTTCAATCGGAGATGAGGACTGGAAGACTAAGACAGTATCAATCATCGAAGATTTGTCAAAAGAGATTACAAATCTCAAGCAGGATTTTATTCATGGTACGATATTTTATTGAGTTTTTTAAATTCGAATAGTTCGTGTTTTAGTTTTTGTTTGAAAGTTCCTATTTTTAGTTAGTATATAATATATATATATATTTATTTATTTCTAGTATATATTATATATACCTTGACACATCGCGAGGTCTACGGTTCGACTCTTGTCGCAGTCGACTCTTGCCAGAATTTTAAGTGTGTGTGTGTATATATATATATATATATATATATATATATATAATGGAAACATATATATTTTCAGTATATATATATACACACACACACACACATCTTTGACATTTAAGCTTTGAAGCTGTAGCCGGGTCGCTGCGAATCGCGCCTTCAACATTTGGACTAACATAAAAATCTCCATAGATGACCAATGTCTTGTTCTTATCCCACATGCATTTCTCTTCTTTTGCTATGTTTTACAACCTCGGATGAGAAGCACTGGATTGCATTTGAAGGGGTTGAAAATATATAATTTTTCTATACAAGAAAGATGCGGGAATGGAACTCCAATCATCCACATGCATGACGAAAAAACAAGTTGGTGGAAATTTATAGAGAAGTCTTTCCTTAGTACCTTTTGGAATCTGGTGAGGTTTTATATAGAGCAAATGGGATTATAAATCCTTAACAGCTTGCTATTTCCAAGGTTTATACATCCCCGAAACCTCGGGGTGTGGTACCAAGGGTGAAGATGTTAACATGTTACGAAGATTTATGTGTCGTATGATTGGGTTGCCATTTGGGATGGAGGAGGTAGATCTTGATTTCGAGTTACCAAAAGAGTTGATATTATTTCTCCATGTTTTCAGCGACGACAACTTGTAAGTTGTGTGTTTTTTCTTGTGTTAATTTATGTTATCTTATTAAGATTGTGACGTAGTTGTGTTTTTTCTTCTCCAAGTTAACAGGTTGAAGGTCAAGTTGTAG